>CAUYQV010052064.1:0-79986 GCA_963574575.1 Galagoides demidoff
GTGGCGGGCACCTGTGGTCCCAGCTACTTGGGAGGTGGAGGCAGGAGACTCGCTTGAGCCCAGGAGTTGGAGGTTGCTATGAGCTGTGATGCCATGGCACTCTACCCAGGGGGATAGCTTGAGGCTCTGTCTCCAAAAAAAAAAAAAAAAAAGAAGAAGAAGAAAGTCAAAATTCTTTCCCCCCTAAAAGATGAAATTATTTAGTCTGTATTTCTTTCTAAGCCTTTGTTTGTCCTTACTCATATATAGTATAGTAATTTTTGTGCTTATAACTGTAATACATATACAATCATAGGCTTTTTACTCTTCATTTGACATTATACTATAAGCATTTTTCATAGTTACACAACTTGTCACATTCCACATAAGAGCCATCACAAAAGGATAAGAACCATCTACATCTATGTCCAGAGGTGATTCCTACCCTTCCAGACTTAATTTTTTTCTCCCTCTGCATATACACATACAGGGCCTGTATGCTTTCACTCAAACTTGTCTTTTTTTTTAACATAATATATCAAGAACATTCTTCATATAAATGTATGTAGATCTGTCCAGTCTTATTCTTTTTAATGACTGCATAGTATCTTCTTATGTGACTATATTACAGCTTATTTAACCGATTCCCTATTTATTAGTTTTAAGTTATTCCTAAATTTCCTGTTATATAAAACTTAAATTGATTTATTTCTCTTTACCATTTGTTTTTTTCTTTAAGTTTCAGTGAATTTAGGGCAAGTCACTAGGCTTTGCTAGGAAGTCACAGTTTTTTGTTTTTTTTTTTTAAGAGACAGAGTTTCATTTTGTCACCCTCGGTAGAGTGTTGTGGTGTCACAGCTCACAGCAACCTCCAGCTCTTGGCTTAGGCGATTCTCTTGCCTCAGCCTCCCGAGTAGCTGGGACTACAGGCACCTGCCACAATGCCTGGCTATTTTTTGTTGTAGATTGGCCAGGGCCAGGCTCAAACCCGCCACCTTTGGTATATGGGGCCAGCACCCTACTCACTGAGCCACAGGTGCTGTCTTTTTTTTTCTTGAAACAGAGTCTTACTTTGTTGTCCTCGGTAGAGTATATACATATATATTTCACAGCAACCTCAAACTCTTGGGCTCAAGCAATTCTCTTGCCTCAGCCTCCCAATTAGCTGGGACTTATAGGCACTATAGGCGCCCACCACAACCTCTGGCTATTTTTAGAGACGGGGGTCTCACTCTAGCTTAGGCTGGTCTCGAACTCATGAGCTTAGGTGATCCACCTGCCTCGGCCTCCCAGAGTGATAGGATTACAGGCGTGAGCCACTGTGCCTGGCCAAAATCGTAATATTCTTAACTGTACTTAGAAAGGGCAAAAAGGTGTTTGGATGAGTAGATTTTCTTCCCCTGTCAGTTTTTGTTTTGTTTTGTTTTGTTTTGTTTTGTTTGTTTTTTTGAGACAGAGCCTCAAGCTGTCCCCCTGGGTGGAGTGCTGTGGCATCAAAGCTCACAGCAACCTCCAACTCCTGGGCTCAAGTGAGTCTCCTGCCTCAGCCTCCCAAGTAGCTGGGACCACAGGCGCCTGCCACAACACCCGGCTATTTTTTGGTTGCAGCTGTCATTGTTGTTTGGCGGGCCCAGGCTGGATTCAAACCCAGGCTGGATTCAAACCCGCCACCTTAGGTGTATGTGGCTGGTGCCTTAGCCCCTTGAGCCATAGGCGCCGAGCCCAGTGTTCTTTATCTTAAACAGATAATCTTTCTCAGTGACTAGCTTCTTCTCATTGACTTCTGAAAAAATTGAGATATAATTCATAAACCATAAAATTAACCATTCTATTTTATTATTATTTTTTGCAATTTTTGGCCGAGGCTGGGCTTGAACCCTCCACCTCAGGCATATGGAGCTGGAGCCCTACTCCTTTGAGCCACAGGCGCCACCCAAAGTTCACCATTTTAAATTGTACAACTCTGTTGGTTTGATATATTCATAAGGATATGCAAATAACACCACTGTCTGATTCCAGAGCATTTTCATTATCTCCAAAAGAAACCCTTTACTGGCTCCGTGCCGTTGCTCAGTGGTTAGGGCCCTGGCCACATACACGGAGTAGGGTTGGGGGTAGGTGGGTGGTGGGTTCAAACCCGGCCTGGGCCTGATAAACAAAAATGACAACAATAACAAAAGTAGCCAGGCGTTCTGGCGGGTGCCTGTAGTCCCAGCTACTTGGGAGGCTGAGGCAAGAGAATCACTTAAGCCCAAGAGTTTGCTGTGAGACTACAGCACTCTACAGCAGGGTGACATAGTGAGACTCTGTCTCAAAAAGAAAGAAACCCTTTAATTTTTTTTCTTTTTTTGCAGTTTTTGGCCAGGGCTGGGTTTGAATCTGCCACCTTTGGTATATGGGGCCAGTACCCCACTCCTTGAGCCACAGGCGCCGCCCAGAAACTGTTTACTTAATTTAGTCATTCCCCATTCTTCCTCATCCCAGCCCCTAACAACCATTAATATATTTTCTATCTTTAAGGACTTATCTGTTCTAGAGATTTCATATGCAGTATATGGAATCATAACATGTGGCCTTTTGTGACTTTCCATTGACCTTTAAATGTATATGTTGTCCATTAAAAAATATATATTAATAAAACTTCTCCATCAACCCTATCATTTCTACTGCCCCATCTCTTTTCTCCCCTATACAACTCAACTTGTCAAAAGAATTATCTATTTATCTATTTTTACTGTCTCCATTTTTTTTCCCACCATACTTTACTCTTTATCTCGTTGCAGGGTGGTTTCTATTAATAATTTTACCTTTACCAAAGTAGCTCCTGAAAAGGTCTCTGGGGATCAAGCATCATTAACTCCGATTTTCACCTCTTTGTTGCCTTCTGAGCAGCAGGTTACTCTGCTGGCCTGTTTTCGTTCACGGACACCCTCTTAAGTTGGCCTCCTTGGCATCACACTGCTGTGGGTTTTCTTCTTCACTTCTGGCCTCCCTTTGTTTCCTTGTGGAGATTCCTTTGTAATGATTGTGTGTACCACTAATAAAGGAATTTTCAATGCTTGGTCTCATGCTCTCTTTCATTCTCACTTTAAATTTTCTCCTTAATCACTGTCATCTGTGCCAGGGCGTCACTTGCTTATTAGCAAACCACTTACACATTTATTTCTACAAACCTCTTCTCTGGACACCATACCTAGAGATCACTTCTTACTCGATATTCCCACCATAGATGTCTCAAATAAAGCTCAAATTTATATTTCTCCTCAAAAATGATTTTCTGCCAGAGTTCCTAACTTCAGTGGATGGCACTGTCTATCCTGTTGAACAAGTCAGGACCCTGGGAGACAAATGTGAAACACATTTTCTCTCACCTTCCCTATCAGTCCATCACCAAATCTCAGAAATATTTCCTCCAATATCTTTCTTAATCCTTTTCACTTTTCCCTGTCTCTGCCATTGCTAGGTTTATCCAGCCTCTTATCCCAAATATAGCAATACTTCCTTTTTTTTTTTTTTTTTTGAGACAGAGTCTCACTTTATCGCCCTCCATGGAGTACCATAGCGTCACAGCTCACAGCAACCTCCAACTCCTGGGCTTAGGTAATTCTGGCTCCATGTGCCAGAGGTAGCAGGTTCAAACCTGGCCCTGGCCAAAAAACTGCCAAAAAAAGAAAAGAAAACAGAACAAATAAAATAACTTTTTTTTTTTTTTTTATAGTTGTCTGACAGAGTTTTACTTAAACTCTTATTTTCAGTGTTTGGCTTGTTCTGTTTAAGCAATAGTCTTTGTTTACCACCATAGTTTTTTTTTTTAAGAGACAGAATCTTATTTTGTCACTCTCCGTAGAGTACTATGGTATCACAGCTCACAGCAATCTCTAGCTCTTGAGCTTAGGTGATTCTCTTGCCTAAGCCTCCAGAGTAGCTGGGATGAGAGGCGCCTGCCACAACTCCCAGCTATATTTTTGTTGCAGTTTGGCTGGGGTCCGGTTTGAATCCACCATCCTCAGTATTTGGGGCCGGTGCCCTACTCACTGAGCTACAGGCGCTGCCCAGTAACCTCAAACTCTTGGGCTTAAACGAGTCTCTTGCCTCAGCCTCCCAAGTAACTGGGACAAAAGGTGCTTGCTACAATGCCTGGCATTTTTTTTTTTTTGTTTAGCAGGCCCTGGCCAGGTTCTAACCCACCAGCCCCTAGGCATGTGACTGGTACCACGGGTGTGGAGCCTACCAGCATAATTTATTGTGGTTAGTTGGCTATGGGTTTGTGCTCTAATCTGAGAGCCTTACATTTACTATTGTATTTATTTATTTTGCATTTGTTTCATGTTGTCTTTTTTTTTTTTTTTTTTTTGAGACAGCCTCAAGCTGTCGCCCTGCGTAGTGCTGTGGCATCACAGCTCACAGCAACCTCCAACTCCTGGGCTCAAGCGAGTCTCCTGCCTCTGCCTCCCAAGTAGCTGGGACCACAGGCACCTGCCACAATGCCTGGCTATTTTTTTGGTTGTAGCCGTCATTGTTGTTTGGTGAGCCCGGGCTGGATTCGAACCTGCCACCTTAGGTGTATGTGGCTGGCACCTTAGCCACTTTAGCCACAGGCGCTGAGCCTATGTTGTGCTTATTTATTTATTTATTTATTTATTTTGAGGCAGAGTCTCAAGCTATTCCCCTGGGTAGAGTGCTGTGGCATCACAGCTTACAGCAACCTCCAACTCCTGGGCTGAAGCGAGTCTCCTGCTTTAGCCTCCCAAGTAGCTGGGACTACAGGCGCCCGCCACAAGGCCCAGCTATTTGTTGGTTGCAGCCATCGTTGTTTGGTGGGCCTGGGCGGGATTTGAACCCGCCACCTTACATGTATGTGGCTATCGCCTTAGCCACTTAAGCCACAGGAGCTGAGCCAGTTGTGCTTTTTTTTATTGCTTTTGTTATCTTTATACTGTATGATATGCTTTTCACCTCCCTCTACCATCTGATTTTATCTGAATATATTATTTCTTTTAATTCTTCTAGTGTTTATATTCTTTCTTAATTTATTTTTTTTTTGAGACAGAGTCTCACTTTGTCACCCTCAGTAGAGTGCTGTGGTGTCATAGCTCACAGCAACCTCAAACTCTTGGACTCAAGCTATTCTCTTGCCTCCCAAGTAGGTGGAACATAGGTGCCTGCTACAATGCCTGGCTATTTTTTAGAGATGAGGTCTTGCTCTGACTCAGGCTGGTCCCAAACCCAACTGCCTCAGCCTTCCAGAATGCTAGGATTACAGGCGTGAGCCACTGCACCTGGCGTTAGCATTTATCTTCTTAAATGTGTTTTTCTGCTGCTTAATTTATCACCTTTAAATGAAATGTTTTGGCCAAGCACAGTGGCCTGTAATCCTAGCACTTTGGGAGGCTCAGGCAGGAGGATAGCTTGAGGCCAGGAGTTCTGGACCAACCTGGGCAAGAGCTAGATCCCTTCTCTACAGAGAAATGAGCTAGGTTTTGGGCATTTGCCTGTAGTCCCAGCTACTCAGGAGGCTGAGGCAAGAGGATCACTGGAACCCAGGAGTTTGAGGTTGCAGTGAGCTATGATGATGCCACTGTACTCCAGCTTGGGCAACAGAATGTGTTGCAAAAAAAAAAAAAAAAGACAGAAAGAAATCTTTCGACCTTTGTATAAAAGATGAGAAAATAATAAAAATAGTTAACTACCTCTTTCCCAGTTCCTTTCATGATTTTTCATTATGTGTATGTTTCATGGTTTGTAAGTCCTTACATTTTATTATGTTGCCATAATTCACAGGTGTTTTAACCTCAGCTCTCTGGTTAAAATAGCATCAGTGCAATGCCGATTTTTTTGCTATACAGTAAGTTCTCAATGTCAAGAGGTTTTAGAATCTTAAGTGAAAGAAGGTACAGCAGGTCTTCAAGTGACATATTTCCTTCAATGTTGTTGTTTTGTAACTTTGAGGGGAAAAAATAATTGGTTTCATTAAACACGGATTTGTTTAAAGTCATTGTTTCCAAGAACTTAGTTGATGATGCTTCATTTATCTCTTGATTGATTGAACCGTTTCCATTAGGAATTTCTTTAGGAAGGGCTCATGAAAATCTAGTATGCTCAGAAATTTTTATTTGTTGTCATTATACTTGAAATACAGTTTGGCTGAGTATAAAATTGAGTTATACTTTTTTCTTCAAAGAGCTTTGTAGTCAGTGTTCTTTGTCTTATGCTATTGAATGGTGCTGTGTGAAAGTCTACAGCCAGCCTCATTTACCCTGCTGCATACCTCCCCCCCCAGTAGATGACTTAACATTTTGCCTACAGGTAAATGACTTTTTTCTTTTAATTTGTAAAGTCTAGTAATTTTTCTAGAATAGGTGTTAGTAATTCTGTATCACTTTTTTCTGGAGACACAGAGTCTTTTATACCTAGAAAGTTGTCTTGAAACTTAATCTTTTGAATATTTCTTTATTTTAGTCCATTGGTTCTCTTATTCAGGATCCTCAATTATGTATATGAGGGAGGTCTCTGTAACCTCTTTTTATGTTTAGTCTCTATTTTTAAAAAAACCTTCCTGCTCCTTTCCATTTTATTTGTTTATTGAGATGTCATTTGCAGGCTATAAAATTCATCCTTATAATTCAGTGGTTTTTAGCATATTGACAAAATTATACAACTGTCTTATTCCTGAATATTGTTTAATTTTGTATACTTTTTAAAGCTCTTTCTTTATCCCTTCCTGTTCTTTTCAGTATATCACTGAAGAATATAATATTAGTTTGTTTAATAATTGATGGTGTTAACTTTGATCACTTGGCTAAGGTAGGATCTGTTAGGCTTTTTCATTTTATGTTACTATTTTCACTTTTGTAATTGTTAATTTATGGGGATATACTTTGAGACTATGTAAATAGCCTGTTTCTCTTCAGACTTTTACCCACTATTTTTATCGTTCTTTGATGATTCTTAATTGAAACAGTTATTGGCATAATGATTACCAAATGTAATTTTCTAACTTCATTACTTCTATATTTATTGTCATTCTATTCTAAGTAGGAGCTGTCCCTTCCCCCGTCTGTTTACCTATTTATATAAATGTGGATTCATGTACTCTGGGATTCCACATGCTATAATCTCCTTGTTAGCATCCTACATTCAGATTGACTGAGATTTGCCTAGTTGGAGCCCCTTCACACTGGCTTTGTTTTTTTTGTTTTGTTTTGTTTTGTTTTTTTAGAGACAGTTTCACTTTATTGCCCTTGGTAGAGTGCTGTGTCGGCACAGCTCACAGCAACCTCCAATTCCTGGGCTTAGGTGATTCTCTTGTCTCAGCCTCCCAAGTGGTTGGGACTACAGGCGCCTGCCACAACGTCCGGCTATTTTTTTTGTTGCAGATTGGCTGGGCAAGGTTTGAACCTGCCACCCTCAGTATATGGGGCCAGCACCCTACCCACTGAGCCACAGGTGCGACCTAGTTTTTTTTTTTTTTTAAGACAGAGCCTCAAGCTGTCACCTTGGGTAGAGTGCCAGGGCATCACAGCTTACAGCAACCTCCAACTCCTAGGCTCAAGCAATTCTCCTGCCTCCGCCTCCCAAGTAGCTGGAACTACAGGTGCCCACCACAACGCCCGGCTATTTTTTGGTTGCAGCCGTCATTGATTGGCGGGCCTAGGCTGGATTCGAACCCACCAGCTCAGCTGTATGTGGCTGGTGCCTTAGCCACTTGAGCCATAGGCGCTGAGTCTGGTTTTTTGTTTTTTTTTTTCCAGCTCCTGGGCTTAGGTGATTCTCTTGTCTCAGCCTCCTGAGTAGCTGGGACTATAGGTGCCCACCACAATGCCAGGCTATTTTTTGTTGTTGTTGTTGTAGTTTGGCCGGGGCCAGGTTTGAACCCACCACCCTTGGTATATGGGGTTGGCACACTACTCACTGAGCCACAGGCGCCACCCCTATTTTGTTTTTTTGAGACAGTCTCACTTTGTCACTCTTGGTAGAGTGTCATGGGGTCGTAGCTCATAGCAACCTCAAACTCCTGGGCTTAGGCGATTCTCTTGCCTTAGCCCCCAAGTAGCTAGGACAATAGATCCCTGCCACAATGCCTGGCTATTTTTAGAGATGGGGTCTCACTCTAGCTCAGGCTGTTCTTGAACTCATGAGCTTAGGTGATCCACCTGTCCGGGCCTCCCAGAGTGCTAGCAAGCCACCACACCAGGCCTTCCATTGTACTTTTGGCTTGTCCCTATCTTCCTTTGAGTGCATTCTGTTAATATTTTTCAGATGAAATAAGATGTTTCAGGTCTATCTTATACTTTCCCTACTCCAAACCTGTGATAGCCATTTATCCAAGGAACCCTGATTCCTTTTAATGGGGAGTGGTGCTAAAAACCAAGGTCTAGAGCACTAAACTGAGTATGCTCATTGCTGTGAGAGTAGATTGCTTCTAGGCACTTATCTTTTGAGATGGCATTATAGCCATTTTCTGTTTACTATAGATTGATTATGTTAACATTTTGTTCTTTTTTTTTTTTTTTTTTTCCTCTTAGACAGAGTCTCACTCTGTTGCCGTGAGTAGAGTGCATGGTGTCTTAGCTCACGGCAACATCTTCAAACTCCTGGGCTTGAGCAATCCTTTTGCCTCAGCTTCCTGAGTAGCTGGGATTACAGGCATGCGCCATTATGCCTAGCTGGTTTTTCTGGTTTTAGAAGTGGGGTTTTGCTGTTGTTTAGTCTGGTCTCAAAATACTGAGTTTAAGCAATCCACTTGCCTTGGCCTCCCAGAGTGCTAGTATTATAGGTGTAAACCACCATGGCTGGCCTAAAGTATCATTCTTAATTCCTTCTGTATTTCCCCCCCATAAATTAGTACCCTGAAGTAATCTTAAGTGTTAGAAGGAATAGTCATATTTAGGTGTAGAGTGTAATTTTTATGTATAATAGATAATCTGTATTCATTAACTCTAATCTTGCCTGTCTTCACTGTTTTCACAGTATCTTTTATTATGAAAATTGTTGGCTCAGCGCCTGGGGCTCAAGTGGCTAAGGCACCAGCCACATGTACCTAAGGTAGCGGGTTCGAATCCAGCCTGGGTCCACCAAACAACAGTGATGGCTGCAACCAATAAAAAATAGCCAGGCGTTGTGGCGGGCACCTGTGGTCCCAGCTACTTGGGAGGCTGAGGCAGGAGACTCGCTTGAGCCCAGGAGTTGGAGGTTGCTGTGAGCTGTGATGCCACAGCACTCTATCCAGGGGGACAACTTGAGGCTCTGTCTCAAAAAAAAAAAAAAAATTATTTTTTTCTTAGACAAAATCTCACTCGGTGCCCGAGATAGAGTGCTGTGGCATCATAGCTCACAACAACCTCAAAGTCTTGAGCTCAAGTGATCCTCTTGCCTCAGCCTCCCAAGTAGCTGGGACTGCAGGGACCCACCAGCATGGCCGACTAGTTTTTCTATTTTTAGTAGAGATGGGGTCATGTTTTTTATTTTTGCTTTCAATTTCATCTGGCTTTCACTTTATCTTAGTTTGAAGTTTTGTTCTTATATAAATACATTTTTTTTCTTTCTTTCTTCCTTTAGTGATTCTCTTACCCTTTGCGTCCCATGTAGCTGGGATTACAGGCGCTTGCCACAACATTGGCTTTTTTTTTTTTTGGCTCACTCCAGCTCATGCTGGTTTTCTACTGGTCTCAAACTGAGCTGAGCTCAGGCAATCCACCCGCCTCAGCCTCCCACAGTGCTGGGAAACAGGTGTGAGCTACCGTGCCAGGCCCGGAGTCTTGTTTTTACTCAGGCTGATCTTGAACTCTTGAGATTAGGCATGAGCTGCTGTGTGTGGCCTGAAAATTGTGTTTTTCAAAACTGGTTTGTTATTTTTTTTGAGACGGAGTGTATTGCCCCAGTCTAGAGTGCCACGGTGTCAGCCTAGCTCATAGCAACCTCAAACTCCTGGGTTCAGGCAGTCATCCTGCCCCAGCCTCCCAAGTAGCTGGGATTATAGGCATGGGACTATAGGCAACTGCCATGATGCCTGCTAATTTTTTATATTTGTAGTAGAGACAGCATCTTACTCTTACTCAGTTTGGTCTTGAACTCCTGAATTCAAGGGATTCTCCCACCTCCCATAGTGCTAGGATTATAGGCATGAGCCACCTCACTTGGTCTAAACAGTTTTTTTATTTTGTATTTATTTATTTTTTTCTGAGACAGCGTCTCCAGCTGTCACCCTGGATAGCTGGCTGTGGCATCATAGCTCACAGTAACCTCCAACTCTTGGCTCAAGCAATCTTCTTGACTTAGTTTTTCTATTTTTAGAAGAGATGGGGTCTTGCTATTGTTCAGGCTGGTCTTGAACTTGTGAGCTAAAGCAGTCTACCTGCCAGGACCTCCCAGAGTGCTAGGATTACAAGCATAAACAGTTTTTTTAAAGAGTAAGTCATTTCATCTACCAACTACTAATTGTCTGTTTAATATATGTTCAGTTATGTTACTCTGTGCTTGGCATAATATTATAACAGAAGAAAAAGAATTTGTTATCAGGTCAGACTAGAAGACAATAGAAATGTTTACTGGTGCTTTGCTTATTCTATCTGTTTTTGGTAACTATTTCAACTGCTTGTATGTTTGTAATTTGCTTTATATATATTTAAGTGACTATCATTGTACTAATTTATAGTATTCCTCATAGAATCATAAAATTACAGCTAAAAGGACCCTTAGATTGTCATATCCAATTCCTTAATTTTATAGATAGAGAAATATATCTGAGAGTTCAAGTGACTTACCTATGTCCATGGCTAATTGATTGCAGAGCCAAGATTCAAGCCCAGGTCTTCTGACTTCTATACTAGAACATTTTTGCTGTGGGTGATGAAGTCAGCTTGGATTGTTGGTACCTGCTAGAAGGCTACCAGTAGTTTTCCTTCTATCTTGGCACTCAAGCATTCAGATGAGCATTGAGGTTTTCAAATGATTGGTCATCTGATGACCATGCAGGGAACAGAAAAGAAGACAGTGTGGATGACAGTTGTCTGAAAATACAACTTAAGGCCAGATTTCCAAGCAGATGGTTTCAAAGCTGTTTCTGCCTTATAATCTCATCTATTGGCTTTCTGCTCTCCCTTCAAAATGTCCTGTTTATAAGTGAAGTTGTTGCTTTTCTTTTTTTTTTAATATCAGTTTAGCAGTGTTTTAACATCAAAATAGCTATATTGGCACAAGTTTCTTAAAATGTTTAACATAAATATATGTCGTATGATCGATTCCTAGGTGTCTACCAAAGAGAAGTGAAAACATATGTCCAAAGACTTGTATATGAAATATTCATAGCAGCATTGTTTAAGATAGCCAAAAAGTAGAAATAGTCCAAATGTTCAGTGGTGAATGGATGAACAAAATGTGGTCATCTGTATGATAGATGACTCGGTGATCAGAAGGAATGAAGTACTGGTATGTGTTACAACAGGTGTGAACTTCACAAATGTGCTAAGTGAAAGAATCCAGACACACAAGACTACTGATTTCAGTTATATGAAATGTCCAGAAAAATGCAAAGCTATACAGACAGAAAGCTAAGGCTAAGGTTGGAAATGAGGAATGACTTGGAGCTGGGCATGTGGTTTCTTTTTGAGGGTAATGAGAATGTTCTAAAATTGGGTTGTGGTGATGGTTGCACAACTCTGTTAATATACTAAAAACTATTTTATACTTACCAAGTAGATTTTATAATATGTAAATTATACTTCATAAAACTTAAAAAGTTACATTTTATAAATTTATTTATTTTTTTTTGAGGCGGAGCCTCAAGCTGTACCCCTGGGTAGAGTGCCATGGCATCACAGCTCATAGCAACCTCCAACTCCTGGGCTCAAGCGAGTCTCCTGCCTCCGCCTCCCAAGTAGCTGGGACCACAGGCACCCGCCACAACGCCCGGCCATTTTTTGTTTGCAGCCATCATTGTTGTTTGGTGGACCCGGGCTGGGGATTTGAACCCGCCACCTTAGGTGTACCTGGCTGGCGCCCTAGCCGATTGAGCCACAGGCGCCGAGCTTCATTTTATAAATTTAATGTCTGTAATATTTGTTATACGTAAGTATTTTATCCTATTTTCATTATTAAACATTTTACTATCCACTTTTAAGTATGATTTTCAAAGAATGCCAATGTCAAATGACATCGTTAAGAACAGTAAAAAATGGCCGGCATTTATAAAATAGTTCCGTTTTTCCAGCATTTATAAAACCACATATATGCTAAGTAGTTTTCACACGTTATCTACAGCAGTGTTGTTTGTTCATTTTACGGCTAGGAAACAGTGTCATAGAGGTAAATAACTTGTGCAACGTGTTACAGCTAAGGGGACAGATCAGGAATTTGAACAGAGGTCTGTTTTTTTGTATGTTCCATGTCTGGCTATGTAGTGTTTTGGGTAGAGAATTGTTTTGCCTTTCATATGCTGTGACTGTGTTTGTTAAATACCTACTTTTATGCCATGTATGCTGAGTGCTCTGTATAAACTATGTGTGATCTTTCTAGGAAATTCAAAAGGGCGTTTGGTATTGCCTGGTTGCCACAGAGTTTATGTAGCAGACCGAATCTTATTAATCAGTTTTACTTTTTCTTCATCCCCTAGTCTTAATTTTAAAGACCCTGAAGCAGTCAGAGCTCTGACTTGTACTCTCCTGAGGGAAGATTTTGGACTTTCTATTGATATTCCATTGGAGAGACTAATTCCCACAGTTCCCTTGAGACTCAACTATATTCATTGGGTGGAAGATCTGATTGGTCACCAGGACTCTGACAAAAGTACTGTGCGAAGAGGAATTGACATAGGTATATAGTTTTAAATTCTTTTTTGGCTAAACATAAATTTTGTAAGTTTTGCAAGGTCATATTCTTTGTAAACTTTTCTGCTGGGTACATGTTATTGTGTGAAAGAAGTTGGGTACAGATGCAGATTGAGGATCCTTAATCCGAAAATCTGAAATCCAAAATGCTGCAAAATCTGCAGGTTTTTGAGCTCAAAAGAAGTGTTCAGTGGAGTTTTTGGATTTCAAAATTTCAGGTTAGGCTTGGCACCCATAGCACACTGGTTATGGCAACAGCCACATACACTGAGGCTGGCGGGTTCAAACTTGGCCCAGGCCAGCTAAAACATTAATGACAACTGCAACAACAACAACAAAATAGCTGGGCGTTGTGGCAGGTGCCTGTAGTCCCAACTACTTGGGAGGCTGAGGCAAGAGAATCACTTAAGCCCAAGAGTTTGAGGTTGCTGTGAGCTTTGATGCCACGGCACTCTACTGAGGGTGACAAAGTGAGACTTTGTCTCACAAAAGAAAAATTTTTTTCAGATTAGGGGTGTTCAACCAGAAGTACAATGCAAAAAAATACAAAATCCCAAACACTTCTGATCCCAGGTAAGCATTTTGGGTAAGAGATCCTCAACTTGTATTACCATTCTTATTTGCTACTCCAGGGATTTTCTGCCATTTTATTCTCTTGAGAAAGGGTTGTCAGGTCAAATAGGGAGCAAGAAGGTAAAAGAAATGAAATGAAGGTGAGGCTCTTATTTACTGTTCAGACACTTTGATGTCTGTGTCTATTGAGCATTAGTTTTACTCTCAATTTGATGTTAGTATAGTATTCGTCTTATAAGGATTTCTTTTTTTCTTCAGACAGTGTCTTGCTCTGTTACCTGGGCAAGAGTATAGTGGCATCATCATAGCTCACTGCAACCTCAAACTCCTTTGCTTAAATGATCCTTTTCCTCAGCCTTGCTAGCAGCTGAGACTACCTGTGTGTACCATCATACCCCACTAATTTTTCTAATTTTTTATAGAGACGGGATATTGCTCTTGATCAGGCTGGTCTCAAACTCCTGACATCAAGCAGTTTTTCTGCCTCTGCCTCCCAAAGAGCTAGAATTACAGGTGTGACCCCTCATTGGGATTTTGAGGTAGATGGCCATTTGATAACAGATCATGTGGGCCTATATACTTTCAGGACTCTCTTAGATGATTATTTGTAGAGGGTTAATACAACATTAAAGGGAGAGAAAAGTCTTTGAGTTAAAGTAAGATGTTCTCTTAATTTTAAACTTTTGTAGTAGGAGAGCCTATCCAGTTTGGTTTATTTGGTTAAATAGAAATACAGACAGGGATGAAACCAGGAATATGTTTTAATTATAAATGTATGTTTATTATAGGCAATTTTCATTTAACAGAGTTTGAAACTTTTTTTTTTACTTTTTTTTTTTTGTTTGTTTGTTTGAGGCTGTCTCACTATGATGCCCTCAGTAGAGTGCAGTGGTGTCACAGCTCACAGCAAACTCAAATTCTTGGGCTCAAGCGATTCTCTTGCCTCAGCCTCCCAAGTAGCTGAGACTATAGGCACCCGCCACAGCGCCCAGCTATTTTTTGAGGCAGTTGTCATTGTTGTTTAGCTGGCTCGACCAGGTTTGAACCCGCTACTTTGGTGTATGTGGCTGATGCTGTAACCACTGTGCTATGGGCGCCAAGCCTTAAACGTTTTTTAAGTCTGGATGTGGTGGCTTGCACCTGTTATCCTAGCACTCTGTGAAGTGGAGGCCGGAGGATCACTTGAGCTCAGGAGTCGGAGACCAGCCTGAGCAAAAGAGAGACCCTTTCTCTACTAAAAATACAAAAAATTAGCCAGGCATTCTCATACCTGTAGTCCTAGATATTCGGAAGGCTGAGGCAGGAGGATTGCTTAAGCAGTTTGAGTTTGCTGTGAGCTAGGCTGAGACCATGGCACTCCAGCCCAGGTTACAGAGTAAGATTCTGTCTAAACAAAAAAACAAACTTTATTTTTTATTATTATTTTTTTTAGAGACAGTCTCACTTTGTCACCCTTTGTAGAGTGCTGTGGCATCACAGCTCACAGCAACCTCCAGCTCTTGAGCTTAAGCAATTCTCTTGCCTTAGCCTCCCAAGTAGTTGGGACTACAGGCGCCCACTGCAACACCCAGCTATTTTTGTTGTTGTTGTTGCAGTTTGGGGTCGGGTTCGAACCCGTCACCCTCGGTATATGGGGCTGGTGCCCTACTTACTGAATCATAGGCACTGCCCCCAAAAACAAACTTTTTAAAACTTTTTTTAGGATTTTGGTTTTTACTGGTCTTTTTTTTTTTTTTGAGACGGAGCCTCAAGCTGTCACCTTGGGTAGAGTGCTGTGGTATCATACCTCACAGCAACCTCCAACTCCTGGGCTCAAGCGATTCTCCTGCCTCCACCTCCCAAGTAGCTGGGACTATAGGTGCCCGCCACAATGCCCAGCTATTTTTTGGTTGCAGCCATCATTGTTGTTTGGTGGGCCTGGGCTGGATTCGAACCCGCCAGCTCAGGTGTATGTGGCTGGAGCCTTAGCTGCTTGAGCCACAGGCACTGAGCCACTCGTACTCATCTTATAGAAAAGATTGAAGTAATAGCTTTGTGACTGTTTCTAAATATAGTATAGTTAATAGCAATCACAATTTCTAGATAGTAATAAATATTTAACTTTGACATTTGCATACATTTTCCATGACTTTTTCAGTTTTCATCTTATAGGATCTTTTAGCAGCATTTATTAACTGCACTTTTCTCTTTTGTGAATTCTCTTTTCCTATTTTGATTTCTCTACACTATTCTCTTTTCGGGCTTACTTCTGTCTCTGACCGTTAGATAATGGATATTCTTTATCCATAGGTTCAGTCTTCAGCCACTTCGCATTCAGCACTTTACCCTAGGAAATTTCAGTAGCTTCTGAAAATGCATGCAAATGTCAAAGTTAAACATTTATTATTATCTAGAAATTGTGATTGTGATTTTTTTGTTGTAGTCATCATTGTTCTTTAGCAGGCCCGGGCTGGGTTCGAATCCGCCAGCCCTGGTGTATGTGCCCTGCCCTCTAACCACTGAGCTACAGGCGCTGAGGCTTTTTTTTTTTTTTGAGACAGTTTCACTCTGTTGCCCCAGGCTAGAGTGCTGTGGTGTCAGCCTAGCTCACCTCACAGTAACCTCATAGTCCTAGGCTTAAGCAAGCCACCTTCCTCAGCCTCCAGAGTAGCTGGGACTATAGGCACCTGCCACAATGCCTGTCTGATTTTTCTGTTTTTAGTAGAGGTGGGCTCATGCTCTTGCTCTTGCTCAGGCTGGTCTTGAACTCTTTTTTTCTTTCTTTTTTTTTTTTTTTTTTGTCTTAGACCCTTGAGCTCAGACAGTCTTCTTCTCTCTGTCTCCCAGAGTGCTAAGATTACAGGTATGAGCCACTGCACGTGGCCCTGTCATATTCTTTCTTCCTAATATTGGTTCTCTTCCTTAGTTACTTTTTTTTTTTAACCCAGATTGATACGAGGGTACAAATGACGAGGTCACATTGTTTGTGTTTGTTAGGTAGAGTCCACTTGGTAGTTGAGCCCTTACCTAGGAAGTATGCCCTATACCTCTACGTTGTGTTCTTTATGTGATAACTCACCAATCCCTCTCCCTCCTCTTTTCTCTCCCCCCTCTTCCTTAATTTCTTATTTCAGTGAATCTACAACCTCCACCCTGTCATCCTTGACACTTCTCTGTATTCTCGCTGAGAATTTCTGTCACTGTTTTCTATTGATTTTCTAAAAGGCAAGTCTTTTGGTCTTGAGAATTGAGACTTGCCTTTTCTCTCTTTAAGCTTTCTTGAATCACCTACTTCTTTCCATCTCCACTGCTACTGTTCAGTCCAAGTCACCACTGTCTCTCACGCTGTTTATATTATAAATCCTCAGGTAATCTGCTTAAGAAGCTTAACAGTCAGCCAGGTGTGGTGGCTCGCACCTATAATCCTAGTACTTTGGGAGGCTGAGGTGGGAGGAGTGCTTGATTGGAGGAGTTTGAAACTAGCTTGAGCAACATAGTAAGACCTCGTCTCTAGAAAAAAATAGAAAAATTAACGAGGCATGGCACTATACTCCTATAGTTCCAGCTATAGGATTACTTGAGCCCAAAAGTTTGAGGTTGCAGTTTTTTTATGATGATGCCACTGTACTCTAACCTGGGCACCAGAGTGAGACCCTGTCTCCAAAGTGGAGGAGGAAAAAAAGCTTGACAGTCTATTTGATACTAATTTGATTTTAATTATACCCTGGCCCCTCTAAAAGTAGAAGGTTAATGGATTTTAGCTCTTCACAAGGGGCACTGCTTACTGAAATCACATTCCCTCTAATTAGAGTTTTTAATAAATTCTTCCCCCAGACTCCATCAGTTTGCTCTAATTCTATGATTATATACTTTCCATTTTTATTTATTATTATAAAGATTATTACCCATTAAAGATGTCATTAGGCTTTCTGAGGGGATTCTATTCTGTCCTATAAAGGATTAGTAAAGAATCTTGCTGCATGCTATTAGAAGGCAAGTCTTTGGGGCTTGAGAATTGAGAAACTTTTTTTGGCAGAGGCCAGGTTTTATACCTGCATTTATTACCCTGGAGGTAAGTGTCCTTTCCTTTTTTTTCCTTTTAAATGAAATTAAAGTATGAAGAGAGAAACAGTTACATGAAAGTCAAGGTCCTGGTACCTGGTCGGGATTTTTTATCCTTGCATAGCTGAAAATACAACTGAAATTTTCTCTTTCCCAGTGACCCTGGATCACCAGAATGGCTAGCAGGAGCTAAATAATTATGGCCTCTGAGAGGAGCTTCATTACGCTTTACTACCCCTTCCCTCACCACCACACAAATTCTCAAGGAAGTACATAGAACCATCAGGGCCTGGATATTCATGGTAGATAGTGCACAGTCACTGACCGTCAGAACAGGCTTAACTCTTCCAGCCATCAATCATGGTCCTATCTGTTATTGGCCTATTCAGAATACCTAATGAGGAGGCAGTATGATGAGCCTGGATTCCTTGGGGTTAAGAGTATCTCCAGCCTCTATATCTTCCTGACAAATCCTTAGAAGAAGAGCGTGAAGCTGGGAAATATGGTCAGGGGAATGCAGGCTTAGAATGGCTGGTATAGGCTCACTACTATAGGCCTTTGGGAAAAGCACTAGCTTTCCTTAACTATACTTTTAGAATGTAATTGAGCAAGATTAGCTGCCATCGTAAACGCAGCATTTGTGGTTAGTATATAGTCCAGTCCAGGGCTAGGGGTTCTGGATACAAGTTTAGGACCAAACTCTTGTCAGAGAGCGGTTTTTTACCTGGAGTATTTGCCTCTGAGTATCCTCTCTGACAGTATGGTGGGGCTAGTCAATGACTCTAATGTTCTGGCTCCAAATCAAATATCTTTCCATGTTTCCACATCTAAGAAACAAGAACTCTTCAGATTTATTATTATTATTATTAATTTTTTTTTTTTTTGAGACGGAGCCTCAAGCTATCCCCCTGGGTAGAGTGCCATGGCATCACAGCTCATAGCAACCTCCAACTCCTGGGCTCAAGCGAGTCTCCTGTCTCTGCCTCCCAAGTAGCTGGGACCACAGGCGCCGGCCATTTTTTGGTTGCAGCCATCATTGTTGTTTGGCGGGCCCCTGGGGATTCAAACCCACCACCTTAGGTGTACGTGGCTGGCGCCCTAGCCGATTGAGCCACAGACGCCGAGCCAAGAATTTTCTATCTTCTTCCAATGTCACACCATAACTACGTATAATACCTAGATAGGATGCCTTTTTTTATTCATTCTAATAAAATCCTTGGAACACTCTGGCCTGGAATTGGTATTTGCCGTATGAACCATGTTCTCCAGGAAATGTGTCCCCATCTGAATCCATTCCCCATTACCTTGTGGCTCTTTGGACCTCTACATACAATCTGTATCTCAACAAAGTCAGGTATTTCAGGCATTCAGAGTCAAGTAAATCATGTCTTTTGGCTGTCAGATCCTTTAACAGAGTTCAGAGTTGGGGGCAGCTCAAGTTACAGCTTTGACATGATCCTGTGAGTTACTATTAGATTTCTTTTCTACTCCACTGGAACATCCTCTAATCTCCCAGCAGGTTCACTGTTTGCCTGGCTCTGGTCCACCCATTTGTCACTGAAGATGCCAATAAGAACATTATTGAAATATTTGCTGCAAAAGTGTACTTGGTAGTTTTGGGAGATAGGGTTTCTTGTATCTGTTTAAGCTAATAGTCAACAATAAAGTCCTTTAATATAGCAGTTCTCAAAATGTCGTTCCTAAACCAGTAACGTCAGTATTAGCCAAGAACTTGTCAGAAATACAAATTCCTCAGGCATTAAATCAGAAATACTAGGGGGTGGAGCTCAGTGATCTATGCTTTAACAGATCTTCCAACAGATTCTGATACTCACTCAAGTTTGAGGGCCACTGCTCTCATCCAAGAGGTTTTGGATGTTCAATTTAATTAAGAAGATAGGAAAATTTTCTTTACAGTGGCAACTGGGTAATTAATGATGAAATGGAGCGTGAGATAATCACCACTCAAAAGAAATGCAATCAGCATAACCTCATTCTTTGTACCCTCAATGAATCCCAAATAATAAAAATAATAACAATACTAAAAAAAATTCCAAAAAATATCATGCCTCAAAGGGAACAACCTACTTGATATGTAGTGCGATATTTTGTAGATTGCTGTTTGAATTCTAATTTACTCCAGTCCTCAGGACAATCTTCATTTTAGTCTGCTTTTCCTGAAAGATTAGTTCATATATTAAGATTAGTTCTATACTAAATCAAGCAGGAGGGGCAGGGCAAGAATTCTGAACAAATAATCTAAGTGGAACATGGATTTGCTTCAAATTATTTGCATCCAACCCTGCCATCCAACAATTGTTGTGATCTTCTGAAATGTGATACGGAGTCAAATTCTTTTGTTTCTGTCTCTACCAACTGTGATGTTCAAAACGGGACTATCAAAACTCTCTTGGTTCTCCTTAAATTAGGCTCATTGAGCACATGGTAAGTATACAACAGTGTGCACAGCGCTATGATGTAACCAGGTCCTGGTGAAGTGAAGATGTACAGCAAAGCCATCCCTCTGTAAAATGTGGTTCTCTTTCTAGAAAAAGTAAATTTGGGATGGAAAAAACAAAATGTGAGCCTAGAGTCTTAAACACCATATACTTGTTTTAGTGCTGAATTGATTAAAGAAAAGTTCACTTCTGTCATGTTTACTAGCTTCTGAACTCATTTTCTTTGCTTAAAGGAGAGTATCCTTTAGCTGTCCAGATAGCTTTTAATGGAGATGTAATTTTCTACTAGCAGTAATCCTAGGAAAAGGAAGATAATTCAGCCACTGAAGTTTTTTCATCAAAATCTAGTTTTCATATATGCAATAGCATATTATTATACTGAAGGAAAAATAAGTCAAATTATATATTTATAGACTGATGAGCCTTAATAGGACCATTGAGGTTGTTGGCAGGGGGACTGCAGGCCACGTGTAAGGAACATCATGAAATCTAGAGTCACAGCAGCGGAAGGAGAGAGGTGGGGAGGGAGACACAAATGGCACCCTCCCTGCCACGGCATGTTCAAGTACACACCAAGGAGATCGCAGAGCCCTCCAAGTGGAGCAGGCATTTATAAAGCCATCTAAACAAGCACATTGGCTATTTCTGGAATGGTAAATGTTTTGTGAATGGTGTTTTGTAAACATTGTTGGGGAAAGTAAAAATTTCTTTAGAGATATATCTGATTACAACCCTGTACCTAAACACCAGATTAAGGGACTAGGGACTTCTCTGGGGGGACGAATAGCCTCTCCTCTGGAGGTTCCTTAGATTTGGAGTGTCCTTCCAGTTCAGAACTTGTAACTCCTTTGAGCCTGGGGGTTTGATTTTTCTAGGTTCCCAGGGGACTTGGGCGTGTGTCTCAGTAACTTTTTTTCCTTTTGTATAAATGCAATCAAAACAGGAGATTATAGTTTTTGCATCCAAAGGGCTTATAAACAAGTATATCAAAGTGAGAAATGGTTCTGTATTTTCAAATGCTTATGCAGGCAATGGAGGAGTCCAGCCGAAGTTGCCCGCAGAGTCGGAACCAGCCTCTTCACGTTTTGGCTTCAGTTTCGTCTGTGTGTCTGTGTGTAGGTGGCTGTTTCTCTCTTACCTTCCTCTGCTTTCCTATAGCCGCAGGCAGTCAGGCCTCTCAACTAAATCTACCCGGTATCCTGTCAAATCATCTCAATCTCACCCTGGAGCATTCTCCCAGGCTGTGTTTCCTGTTTACAATACCCTCTCCTCCCCAGCCATCAAATCTCCCCGCCAGGATCTTCTGAAATGTTCAATACGGTCATGACATCACACCAAATGTATTTGCAATGGGGCCCAAGTTCTTTCTGGCTCAAAGCTATCTGCGCAAGTAAGCCCCACGACTCTCCTCCTTCCTTCCACCTCTTCCCTGTGAAACAGACCTATGTTGTGTGCAAATCAGTGAGTGTATAATTTCTTTGGTTTATGTGTGTCGAATTATCCTCATGACCCGTGACGCATTTGTGCTAGAGTTGTCTTTGATGGTAAGGGTCTGGAGTTCAGGGTGGATTCTACTGTGTTTGAATCATCTAGAGTCACATGTAGTGGGCACTTCACAATAAGAAGGCGAAAATTGTTCCTTTGGGTCTTACTTACAAAGTGCACCCCTTAGATTTGTGAACACATAAATTTTTGCTCTAACACAAAGCAGGTTGTTAAACTCTTTTCTACCATCTATAGAATGTATACACTGGCTTATGTCTTTAACAGTCAAGTTTGGGTTTGCAGAATAGTATCCTTCCACCACAAAACCATGTAGAAAGGATAATGTTCGGTTTTGTTCAATGACAAAATCTTCTAATGCCATTGCTCTGAAGCATATTCAAAATGAGAAAAGAAATGTCTCCCTTACATAGTAAGGATGTTAGCTTACGTTTCAACACCATGGAAACTAGGCACCAGGATAGGATCTTTTCTGTCTAAATATATCCTTAGCTTTCAATT
This sequence comes from Galagoides demidoff, assembly GCA_963574575.1. NCBI lineage: Eukaryota > Metazoa > Chordata > Mammalia > Primates > Galagidae > Galagoides > Galagoides demidoff. The sequence continues at coordinate 21,881 of CAUYQV010052064.1, forward strand.
ATACTTTCTATTTCACTAAAATGGCTTTTAAAATTTCTCCAACTTCACCACGTCTCCCTTTATTTTTGGCTGGCAGGGTCACCTTGGGCTCATCCCTCAGCCTTCATCAGTGATTATTATCATTTCACAAGAAGCATAGTTGCGGCAATCTCAGGAGTACCTCTGAGAAACTATTCTGGTGCCACAAGGATGCGGAATAAGATTAAACACATCTTGGATTAGGGGTGACCACTTTTAACTCTGTCACTTCCAAAGGAAATAAAATACTGGAAGAAAAGGACCTTTCTTTGAGAGTAGAGGATCAAGTCCTCTTCACAGACACGTGAGTGAGATATAAGGAAAGCACCATGGTTAGATTGCTGGATACCGATGTTTTTGGAAAAGCATTTCACTACTTTGGGTTTTATTTTCCCCCCTGTGAAAAGAAATATTCTATTGACAAATTTTCTCAGGTTCTTTCAAACTCTACTCATTCCTTAACACATATTTATGAGCCCCTACTACCTACCAGGCCCTTGATATGAAGTGATAACCCAGACAGAAGGGATCGCTCTGGTTCAACTCAGGGGACAGTCTCATAGTTAGCAGTCTCTTTATGGAAGGAAGATTGCCAGTGACACTTAATAAACCTTTTAGTTTAATATTAGCCTTTGGGTTGTCCCTTTCTTATTCCAAGTCATCATGTTTCTTTTGCCCTTTTTCTATTTACTGGCCTTCTTCAGCCATTCCCAGAGAAATACGCTGCCATGGCACTAAGTCAGACACTTGTATTTTGAGATGTATTGAGAAAATTTTACTGGTCAATATTTGTTTTGATGAATTGCAGTTGGTAGTTCCTGCATTCACAGGTGTGATTTAGGGAGGGTGAACAGATAATTGTGACCACATTTGGGTCTTATTGCGGCATCATATCATAATCGTATGATTGTATGGATAAACTTTCCTCAGAATAAAGCAGAGGTGGCCTCTCCCCTCATCTTAGTCTTACAAATCAGCTTCCTTGGATATCAGCAGATTTTCCCTACCTGGATTGCTACATTGCATTTTAGCTCATATTTTTGAGCTCCAGCATGTGATATTTTCCTACACAAACAGCTATGTTTAAAGCTTAATGAAGTAGGAAAGGCATTCGGGAAGAGCGAGAGCCAACATCTTGTATGTTTGAACCTGTCTGTTCTGCCAGTGACCCATACAGTGAAGAGCTGTGTCAGCTGATCATTTAGCTGACCACTGCTGACAGACAAATACCTTATGCTGAGCTTGGAGGGAGTCACATAAACATCAGAAATCAACAAGGTGATACAAATGCCTGTGGGGTCCTATAATCATTTTTTTGCCCTTGCTTGGAATTGCATAATTACACACAAAATATATCTTATCTGCAAATAACATACACATTTTAAGAGTTTAAATTACTTTGTTTTGAGAAGGTATTTTTAAAACTACTTGGGCACGTATTTCTCCAGTGATGATAATTAGCTGATTAATAATATCACAGTCATCAAAAGAGATAGCATGTTTTCAAAATCATGCAACAATAGATGAGCCTGTACATGGCTTTAATTGGAACACCTAATAATTATAACCTTGTAGATGCGAGGGAATAAACGTTTTCAACTGTAAACACAAACACAGAAAACAAAGCAAAAATTTGTCAGCGTAAGACTGCCTGTTTATATGACTGCTCAGCCAGAGAGCAGCTGCTTTATTTAATGCATTTTTTTTCAGGGGACATGGAAGTAGTGGTTTCCAACGTTGTTAATACCAAAAGTCCACAATCTGTGAATTTTGAAAGACTCCTTCGCATCAAATTGTAAGCAATTGTGAGTTTTTCCATGTTAATAAGCAGAGACAATTATAGCTACAAACTAACGATTGTCATGAAAGTGCATTGAAGATATTCAACACTGAATTGCTGTAATTCCCATCTAAAACAAAGAAACTTGTGGTAGGTACCATAGACTCCCTTTTGGTGATCAAGTATATGATTTTCTTTACACATTTAAAAATCTTGAAAACGGCACATAAATCCCCTTGCTACTTTTAGGAAGTTAGGAGCTTTAAGGATCTCTTGCAAGGCAATTCAGTGGTGCATAAAATTGTGTGGAGGAATTTAGCTGTGTTTGATGAATTAGGAGTTGAGGAAGCTTTTATTGCAACTCCTTTTTCCAAATAATTTCCCAAGAATATGAAGAACCAAACCATATTTTCTTGGGAGAATCAAACAAACTGTGTTTCCCATTGTAAGGAAAATTTGATGGGGCTCCTTATAAGCTGAGTCTGTTCGTAATTATCAAAAGATGTATGGCTCCACAGTGGAACTGTTTGGATTTTTTGGTATTCCTGAAGGGGCACAATTTAAAAGAGGATGGGGTACAAAGAGCAAAAGAAACCAGATAAACAGAAGTATTCCTCACAAAAAGGTAAAGTATCAATTCCATTATGGGATGGTTGATCTTGTAAGATATTGAGAAAGTTAGGAAAGCATTTTTTTTCTCCTAATTAGTTATGCTATCTTTGAGAATTAATATTGGTCCTTGGTGTGTGTGTGTGTTGAAGTGGGTCTCTACTGAATAGATTCAATGGTGGACATGTGGGTCAAAGGAGACCCACTTGGAATTCCGAGGTCAAACCTAGACTGCTTTGTGGTCTTGGAGACTTGGAGCTGTTATCATGGCTCTATTCCATTTCCACTCACCTCTGTACCTCAAGTCTGATGTGTTCAATGCTATCCAGTCTGTTTCAGGAATTCCCTGGGAACGTTATTCTCTAAACTGAATACCTTGGGTTCAGGGGAAGATATTACTGGGGAAAGAGGTAAGATGCTTCTACTTCTTAGAAGGTAAGAAGTAAGATTTGCTTACTTGGGAGGAAGTGTGTGTTGCAGAGATGTTCCATTGGAAAAGCGTGGCTATAAGTACAGAGGAGGAAAGTTAGGGGCTAGAACGCATTTTACTATGAGGACCGTTCTCCTACATAAAGCACTTACTTGGATGCTTGATATGGTCTGAATGTATGGTCCCTCTAAATTCATGTTGCAACATAATCCCTGTTGTGGTATGAAGAGGCAGGGCCTTTTGGAGATGATTAGGCTGTGTGGTCTCTACCCCACATGAATGGGATTAGTCAGTCCCCTTATAAAAGAGGGTTGAGGGAACTATCCCTTCCATCCCGTGAAGCCACATAACAAGGTACCGTCTACACAGCAGAGAGCCCTCACTACATAATAAATCTGCTGGCACCTTGATCTTGGACTGCCCAGCTTCCAGAATTGTGAGCAACGCATTTATTTGTAAGCCACCCACTCTAAGACGATGCTGTATGCTTGGATGTGAGAAGATTCACACATAATTTTGTGTCCATTGATTCACCCTCTGCTCACTCCACCTATGCCTTATTACTTCTAGTTACCTCAGTTACTTATTTGAGGCTGATATATCTGAACCATCTTGCATGCTGGTGTCAAAGATAGATAAAGCAAAAGGACATATTGCCCTCTCCCTACCATCTTTTTTTTTAGAGACAGAGTCTTACCCTGTCACCCTCTGTAGAGTGCTGTAGCATCACAGCTTATGGCAACCTCCACCTCTTGGGCTTATTATTCTCTTGCCTAAGCCTCCCGAGCAGCTGGGACTCAGGTGCCCACCACAACACCTGGATATTTTTTTTGTTACAATTTGGCAGAGCTGTGTTCGAACCTGCCACCCTCGGTATATGGGGCTGGCACCCTGTCCACTGAGCCACAGGCACCGCCCCCCTCTCCCTACTATCATCACCAAATCTGTTGGTGACAAAGGATTGGGGAGGGTGTGGTGACAACTGAGTTTCATGTCCTACCATGTTCCCTCACATCTCAAACCACATTAATACCTGCAGGTGATCCACCTCAAGAAAGGGCTCTATGGCCACATAAGTTTGGGGTATGCTATATTTCGTGAGACAGTCACAGTACTCATTAACAGACTAAAATATTTGAGAAGTCCATTAGTAAAGAAAACTATTTAACTTTGCTTAATTCAATATTACCCAATGGATCTGACCACAGACTCCTTTTACTCATAGGACATGTTTTCCATGCAACAAAACTGGCACATGAAAGCACTACCACATCTTTCTTCAAACAATGTCTTTCCCTGTTTTTATGACATCACATTCTCAGTTTTCCTCATACCCTCTGGAAACTGCTTCTGCCTCCTTCTTCTGCCTGCTACTAGATTTCCTTAAGCCTTGACCTTAGGCCTTCTCCTCTTTCTAGTCATCATTCTTTTCTTCTTGCCCCTGCCAGTGGTTTTTATGGCAGCCTCATGAGAATGTTACACTGATGTCTAGCTCCAGTTTGGACCTCTTCTCTGGACTTCAGCCCTGTGTATCTACCAGCTTACTCAACATTCTACTTGGATGTCCCAGAGGCATCTGCAGTTCAATGTCAAGTCAAAATCATGATCTCATGGCCAGGCACAGTGGCTCACACCTGTACTCCGAGCAATCTGGGAGGCCAAGGCAGGTGGATTGCTTTAGCTCACGAGTTCAACACCAGCCTGAGCAAGAGTGAGACCCTGTCTCTAAAAAATAGCCAGGCATTGTGGCAGGTGCCTGTAGTCCCAGCTATTTGGGAGGCTGAAGCAAGAGAATTACTTAAACCCAAGAGTCTGAGGTTGCTGTGAGCTATGATGCCACATCACTCTATCAAGGGTGATGAAGTAAGACTGTGTCTCAAGAAAAAGGAAAAAAACCCACGATACTCCTGCCTTTGCCCAGTCATCTGGTAATGTCCCTTTTCTTAGAAAATGGCAGCTTTATTCTGTTGTGCAAATAAGAAACTCAAGTGTTAACCCTGACACCATCCCCATCACATTCATCAAATACCAAAGATTTATTTCCTAATAATCTTAAATCCACTTCTCTCTATCTCTGCCTCTCCTTATTTGGTCCACAGTACCAACTTTTCATACTTGGGCTCCTACGAAGACTTATCTGGCCTTTTGTCATCCACTCATGGTTTCTTTAATCCATTACCCCTAATATAGCCCAAGTGATGGAGCTTATTAGAAATCTAATCATCTCTCCCTTTCCCCTAAAAGAATTCATTACTCTTAGAACAAAACCCAAATGCTTAAGTCACAAAGGCCCTGTGTGGTTAAGCTCCTACCGCCTAGGTTTCAGCCTCATTTTATATTGCACTGCTCATAGCCCTCTTTGCTGATCTCTTCCTAAGACTAAAAAGTAATTTTTTTACTTAAAAAAATTGAAACATCATTTACATACCATAAAATTTATTCTTTGGAAGTGTATAGTTCAGTCATTTTTAGTATGTTTTCAAAGTTGTGCAGCCATCACCACAATCCAATTCCAGAACATTTTCATCTCCCCTAAAGAGACCCAGTACTAGTCACTCTCCATTTCCCTCTCCTGCAGCCATTGGCAACACTTATCTACTTTCTACCTCTATGGATTTGCTTATTCTGGAAATTTCACATGAATGGAGTCATAAAATATGTGGCTTCTTTTGTCAGGCTCTGACTTCCTTAATATCCTGCGAGCAAAGTTCATGAATGTAGCATGTATCCGTCCTTCATTCCTTTTTATTGCCAAATACTATTCCACTTTGTAGGTATACCACATTTAGTTTATCCATTCATCAGTTAATGGGAGTTTGTTTCCACTTTTTGGCCACCATGAATAATGCCGCAATGAACATTCATGTACAAGTTACTGTGTGAACATACTCTCCTGAATATACACCTAGGGACAGAGCTACTTGGCCATATAGTAATTTTACTTTAACTTTTTTGAGGATCAGCCAAACATTTTCAAAGTGACTACACCAGTTAACATTTCTACCAGCAATGTGTGGGGGCTGTGGGGTCTCCACATCTTTTAATAGGCATATTAGTAGTTTTGAAGTGGTATCTCACTGTAGTTTGATTTGTATTTTCCTAATAAATCATAAAGTTTCTGGCTTTCTTCTAATTTCTGAGATGCATCCTATTTCCTCTTACCTCAGGGACTTCCCACGCGTAGTTCCTCTTTGCCTAGTCTCTTCCCTGTAACTTGATTCTTTCTGTTGCTCTCTTTACTTAGATCTTAACTGTCATTTCCTTAAGGAAGTGTTCTCTACTATCTCTGTGTCAAATCCATTGACACTAAAGTCTCATAGGACCATGTGATTCTCACTCATAGCACTTACCACAATTGCACCTGCATTTATTTATGTGATTTTTTTTGATGGTTAGTGGCTTCTTTTGCAGCAGACTACACATTTCATGAGAGCAGGAAACCTGTTTTTCTAAGGCCCCATTGCATTCCTCAGCACAGGCAATGCCTGGCCCATAGCAGTTAGTTAATAAATATTTTCTGAATGAATAGCTGAATTCTGGATTCCAGATAGACTTCATAAGTAAAGACATTCAGCGGCACTATGCATTTCTGTGGAACTTCTCAGAAGACAGCTGGGGTCACAAATTCTCTCCCTGTATGATTAATTATATACTTTGGTGAGATAGAGAAGCTAAGTGGGAGGAGAGAATCAGGACAGGAATGTCTGCAGGGATGAAGGGTACACACTGTTATCAGATTACTATCATAGAGGCTTACGAATTGTAAAGTGATGGGTTATGATTTTGGACAGCTTGTGGAAATCAACTCATTTGTGTTTTAAACTCACTTCCCTGTGAATTAATTTTCCCAGAATTATTAAAATGAAAATTCAGTTTTCATATAGTACACTGACCCTTCTTCCACTACCCATTTTCACATTGGCATCTGACAAGGCTTAGATTTCTTAATAAAAGCAAAATGGAAGCCTTGCAGCAACCTTTACCCACAGACACGAGTTACCTCCATCACTCATTTCTGTTTGAAACCCAAGATTTGTATTCATTTCAGTTGAATGCCACTACTAAGCATTAGATGACATCAACTTATACAAATGAGAGCTAGAATTTCAGGAAAATCCAATCTAACTTCCTCCAGCATTTTTCATCTGAAGTGACCCGCACTGAAGAGCAGCATGCACAACTCACTCTCTGACACTCGGCGAGGGCATCAGCCAGCAGTTAGGAGCCTTTACTCAAATGCATTGTCTCCAGCAAAGGAAGAGGGTGACCAGTGCTTCATACACATCAACAAACAATGACATCCTGCAGCCTAATGACCACAACCCAGGTAGCCTCTGCCTCACCTGTAGTCAAGCGCAGCCTTGGGTGATAAAGATGGAAAACAGCACCATCAAAGAAAACATGCCTGGAAAGGGGCTTTTACTAAACTCTAAGGTGTCAAGCTCCTCTTCCTTCTGCCTGTTAGTGAACTCTTCAGGGCTGAAGTCATGGAGGCCTAATGACAGGAGATGGACGTGTCGCAGACAGAAGGGACCCTTGGACCCTGGAGGTCACAGTGTGGTGGTGTGTGTGAAAGAATGCGAATCCTTTTTACGGCTTTGTTCAATGGACATGGTCCGCTGGCAGATCCTGTTGCACTGAGATCGGAGGGTGCAGATAACCCAGACACAATGCAGACATGTGGACATTGTTTTCATGACACGGCATTCCCAATCCAAAGTGCACCACCCCCCTGAGAAAATAAACAAGACTGGCTTCCTCCTGTACAGAGAACTCTGTGGGTCTCTCCCATTCTCTCAGTCTCTAACTCCTTGTCTCTCTGTTGCTACAGCTCTCTCCTTATTTCTCCATCAACATCTTCTACACTTTGTGTGCCCATTACCTATAGTTACAGTTGATTATCTGACATATATAATGTATGGAGGATGTGTATATGAATACTGTATAAGTACAATATATTTATATATGCAATACATTTGTCCTAAATACTTAGAATCCCCAAGGGAAAGGAAAGGAAACTCAGTTCAATCTGCCATTGAACAGGTACACATAAACCATGTTATCTACCTTTTATGTGTAATGCAATACTAGTTTTGCCAGAGAGCGTGAAGACGAATTGGCATTTATGGTTGTTTGTCTGGATGGACTTGGTGCCCTTAATTGGGCCACAGTCGCTCTGTCAACAGCTTTGGTCCTCTGTATCAACTCTTCAGATTAATCTGGGCTCCACCTTTGGAACTTAGCCTGATGTTGGCTGGTATTTCATGTGAACTTTGCACTGTGGATTCTGTACTATTCTCTGCACACTTGCCTGGACATGATTCTTTGAATCTGCCCTGATCCCAGATCTGTCTTCCTCTGGGATAGATACTGATCCCAGTTCCCTGAAGCCACAGAAAGGTGAGGCCAGAGATCCTGGGGCTTCCAGGGGGTTCCTTCTGGTCTCCGGTCTGGGTTCTCTGTCCCCATAGGCCCATTCATCCTTTAGCTGCAAAATATTGGGAGGACGATAGAGCCCTTCTTGGTTGGCTTCAGAAGGTGTAATTGGCCTCAGTGCCCAGGTTCTCAGGATCAGGAAAACCCTGAGAAGCCTTCAGAAGACACAGGTGGATGTGCCTTGTTGGTGGTTTATATTCTTGTGCATTCCAGGACACTTGGCACTCCTGGTGCCCCAATCCTCTAACAGCTGCCCCTGAAGCAACTCACCTGCAACTCCAAGACTTTGCTGTGCTTTGTCCTGCAGGTGCCGTTATATCAGGCCATACGGAACTCCAGGTCTCAGAGGATAGCATGGTTCATCTTGCATTTGGTGAAAGAGGCAAAGTAGAACCTCTCAGGTAGGAAAGCCTTGCCCCAGTAATCTTGCCCAGGATCTGAAGAGTATTGTACAGAAAATGTTGGACTTGCAGTGATACCAGAGTCAGCTCCTGTATTATTCCACAGGAGGATAGCAGGCCAAAGGAACCATCATGGAAACCCATTGCCCACCTCTGAGGAACTTAAACTCAACCACCAGTCCAATCTGGTTAGCCCCTTGATTCAGGGTGAAGGGCAGTCGGGAGGCTGGACATAACACACCTGACCCCACATGCAGTGTGACTTTGTGCTGCTTTTAACTCAGATGCCGCAGCCTGGAGAGCCCAGAGCTCTATCTCACACTTTGTTGGCTCTTTCCAAGGACAGACCTGACACCTGCCTTCAGGGTGACCCCTCTCCTAAAAGGACACAAGAAGTGGTTTCATTTACAATGGTACAATATTTGAGCTGGCCTTTGACAAGTAGGAGGAAAGCAATCATCAGGAAATGGGGAAAGATAAGGCTATTTCAGGAGAAGGATCAGTGAGGACAGACATGGGTGAGACACAGAAGAGCATGTCGGGAGAGCATGTGTGTGAGCAGCACGGGCCCTTAGGAGGGCAGGCATTTGTGCAGACTGTGGACCGAAAAAATTGGGAATGAAAATACACATGGGCTGTGCCGGGTGGCTCACTCCTATAATCCCAGCACTCTGGGAGGGTCAGGCGGGTGGATCCCTTGAGCTCAGGAGTTCAACACCAGCCTGAGCAAGATGGGCGTTATGGGGTCCCTGTAGTCCCAGCTACTTGGGAGTCCTGGAGTTTGAGGTTGCTGTGAGCTAGGCTAATGCCTCGGCATTCTAGACTGGGCAGCAGATGAGATTCTGACTTTAAAAAAAGAAAAAAGAAAATATTTGCACAGTAATAGTGATTATGCAGTGCTGATAGATTATAGAGAATTTTTTTCTTTTCTTCTATTTTCTCTGTGTAACCTGCATGTCCTTTGGCTTTACCTATAAATTAGCCACTGGGTCTCATACTGCTTCTTGTGTCACCGTCACTGCTCTGCTTTGGTTCCCACTTGGTGACCCCTCCGTGTTGCTCACATCAGTGTCCCACAAGCCGTGTTTCTGTATGCTATGCCCAGGCACCCACTCTGGGCCTCAATCACCCCAGGCACCCTGCTCCCAGTGGCAGGCTCCCTTCCCAGTGCATGTGGCCCTGGGTGCCACCCTAACCCCACTGTCACCCACGCCCTTTCTTACCACCATACTCCACCACTCGCCTGGCCACTGCCCCATTCCCCTGGGTAAGTCTCTTTGCAGTGGCCCCAGCCACAGTCGTGTTGGGAGAGGTAGCACATTCAGTGCTGGCCAGACCACCTTCCCCTAGGGCATGCACACGTCATGCTGACCCAGATGAGCTCGGTGCTGGCTATGTGCCTGGCCAGTGTTCTAGGAGCTGGGCCACAACAGAGGCAGGAACATCCAAGTCCCACCCCACAGAGCTCATGTGGCAGTGGAGGAGCTTGCCCACGAACAGGTCAGTAAACAAATACAAACGGTGTAATTGCAGGCCGTGACAAGAGCTGGGCAGCACATGGGTAAAGCCAGCGAAGCTGGTGGTCAAAGCCGGCTCTGACGAGGACAGGATGTCGGCCTCACAACCCAGTCTCACCTCAAGAGGCATTTTTCAAAAACTTTTTCTTTTTTTTTCTGACTTGAAATTCCTGAGCTTCAAGGAAGAGTCCGTTTTTAATAAAAATATAATGAAGAAACATTTTTATATTGCAATTGGTAGTAAACAAGGTCGCCTTTGTGAGCCTGAAAGTAGAGTTCTCAATGTTTATTCTACTTTCAGGGTAGTATACCTCTGGTGAAAATTTGATGTCAGTACTTAGCCATTTAGGTGTAGAGCTATGTATTAGAAAGTTATTGTTCTGGAAAGCTAATTTATAGTTGGAATTCTGAATTGACAATATTGTTCCCAGAGACCAACTGCGTGTTTGTCGTGGAAGCTCATTACCTGTGTTCCCCTTGTGTTAATGGCTGGGCTAATTACCTGCAGGTGTCTTTATTTCTCCCACTTTAAGGAAAAGGGTTTTCACCTGGCTTAATTCCAATTAAGATATTTACCTTTTTTCCTATGCAAATTCTCCCTGCAAGTGGAAATACTCAAGTAAAATTTTGCCTCCACTTGAGATTGTGCTGTTAATATTTAGATTCGGGGGGCTAGATTTTGCTACTGTTGTTTTGCATGAAGAGAGAAAACATTTTCAAGATGATTTGTGTTTAAAAAAATGATGATGTGATAATAAGGGAATTGTTGGTATAGTGTTTTTAGTTAGAAACTTCCAAACAAAAAATACAGTTGGTCCCTGTGATATACACATCCATATAAACATATGCATTTCTCTTACTAAATGGGTTTTCTTAAGATGAGTTCTATACAATTTGGTTGTCACTAAGATGAGGCTATCCTTTCAAAAACTGAGGTAAAACTGTGCATATGACTAAAGGCACCAGTCTTAAGTATGACTAACATTCAGTGAATTTTGATAAATGTAGCTATGTAACCACTACCCCAGTCAAGATATAGAACACACGGGGTGGCGCCTGTGGCTCAAAGGAGTAGGGCGCCAACTCCATATGCTGGAGGTGGCGGGTTCAGACCCAGCCCCAGCCAAAAACTGCAAAAAAAAAAAAAAAAAATGTTATAGAACACGTCCATCATCCCAGAAAGTTCTCCTGGGTAGGGAGCATCATTTTTTTTTTTTCTTTTCGAGACGGAGTGTCAGTCTGCTACCCAGGCTGGAGTGCTGCAGCATCAGCTTAGCTCACAGCAACCTCAAACTCCTAGGCTCAAGTGATCCTCCTGCATTAGCCTCCTCAGTAGTTGGAACTACCAGTGCCTGCCATAGTGCTTGGCTAATTTTTCTATTTTTAGTAGAAACAGGGGTCTTGCTCCTGCTCAGGCTGGTCTTGAACTCCTGACCTGAAAGGATCCTCCCAGAGTGCTAGGATTACAGGTGTTAGCCACCACACCTGGCCTAGGGAGCATAATGTGAAGACTATGTCTGATTATAAAAATAATTATGGTCAGATATATGGCTTAGTCATGTCAATAAGTTAAAGAGACAGGCTGCATTAATTCATTTCATTATTATCTTAACCAAACCAGTCATTTTTTAAAACATTTGCTGGCAGTTAAAAATTGTCCATTGCCCAAGGATTTACTGGGAATGCCAACATCATTAAACTGTACTCTGGAGGTAGCAAAATCTTGCTGATTAATTTAACAATGAGCCAATTATAAATAGCTTCTTATAATTAGTCGAGGCGGGAGATTTTGTTTCATTTACATCAAACATGTCCATCATCAGGTATCTTTTGGGCCCAGAAGACACTCTCAATTTTCTTGCTGAAATGGACCAGTGCCACCGGGAAGGGACATGGACTGCATGGGTGCTGTTATCATTCATTCATTCAGTGGATTAAACTCTCACTATGTACCAGGAAGTGCTAAGTACCAGCAGTGATCAAAACACGAAATCTCTCTCCTCATGCGGAAAACAAAAAAACCAGAAAATAAGCCTAAAGGAGTTTGTAATATGATGTCAGGTAATTTGAAGCATGAAGAGCAATAAAGCAGGGTCAGGGCTAGGCAGGGAGAGGACTGACGGTCAGAGTGTTACTGTGGTGTGTAACAGAAGGCCTCGTGGAAAAATGGACATTTGAGTGGAGGCCTAAGAAAAGTGGGACCATGTGCATTTGTAGAGGCTTCAAGCAGAGGCCTCAAGGTGAGAATGTACCTGAACTTTTTCAAGAATAGCCAGGTAAGGAAGAGGTGAGGATGCTAGACAAGGAAGAGCGGGTCAGGTCACCAGGTTACATAAGACGTCCCAGCTTATAGGGATGACTTTAGGGTCCTTTTGTTTTTATGAACAAATGGAAATGGAGCAAGAGCTCAAACCTACATTTGCCAGATCTCTCTACCATAAAGTTACTGTTGCCCCTTTACTCTATTCTTTGGAATCTAGCTCATGCCGAGGGAAAGAGGGGTGGGGATTAAGCTCCTTTGGGGTGTTTTAAGCGGAAAAGGAACGTAAACCTATTCCTGCTTTGACAAGGCTCAGTCTATGCAGAGAGCAGACTGTAGGGGCAAGGGCAGGAGCTGAGAGACTGGGCAGCCTGTGGTGAGAGGTGGTGACTTGGACCTGGGGACAGCTGTGGAGGTGATGAGAAGTGGCTGGGGTTCGTGCACGCTTGGGAGATAGAGCCTAGAGTTTTCATGCTGCCTTTCTTCCTTCACTCTCGTGAGGGCGATGACCAGTTGTAACCATAAACGTCATCTTGTTTTCCTGATGACAAAGGCAAGACTATAGTTGTCTTTATTTTTCTACAAGTGAACTTAAATTTAATCTTAAACCCTCATTTTCTTTTCCTGAGTAAAAAAACTTAGTATAGTTATATCTATGCTGACTCAGTCCCTTTGGTGATTACATTAGCAATTTTATGTGTAAACCCCTGCAAATCTGGTCTCTCCTTTTTCATCCTCTCCTCCTCCCTGATGACTCCTCAAACTACAGAGATTTGTAAATACGCTGCTGAGGATTGGGGGAGAGGATGGCCTGTCCTTCTTGAATCTGGTTTGTTGAGCTCTTGCTCCATTTCCCACGTAGGTGTCTGGTTTGATCTGTGGACATGTCCTTCTCCTTACTGGAGATCTCCTAAGAAATAACTGTTCTTGTTAGTTCCCCAAGGAATGGGACATGCTGTGTCCTTTCTGCAGTGTCCCCTAATTCTGCCCAACGGTCCTCACAGGTCTCCCAGCAGGCCACTGAGGGAAGTGGGATTCAAAATCTGCCCTTTTCAGGGCCTCCAACCTACAAGTGTTCTGTTATCTTTCTTCTCTAGCACTGACTCTCCTTCCTGGGACTTGGCCTCCAAACCAGCATCTAACCTGTTCTTTTGACTTCTCCCAGAGTGTACCAGCAGGTGCCCAACATCTCCCTTTCTTTTTTCAGTTTTCAACCTTCAACCAATAATGATTGCGTGCCTAACACGTGGTGCAGGTGGATAACGGTGAGCAAGGCAGTTCTTATTCTTAAGGAAGTTGGAGCTGGGGAAAGGAGAGAGACAAGCAAAAAGGCAGTTAAAATCCAGCCACCAAAGTGCCCCTAACAGAGGGATACAGCTATGAGAGACTCACTAGGGGCCCCTAACTGCCTTGGGGGATCCACTAAACCTTCTGGGAGGATGGGTTTGCGGTACAGAGCTCTATAGTGGCTGGGGGGCCTTTTGGGAAGATGGATTTGCATTATAGAGCTTTACAGGGGCTGGGGGCCTTCCAGGAGGGTAAGTTTGCAGCACAGAGCTCTACAGCAGCTGGGGGACATGGGGCAGTGAAAGAGAGTGTGTGCTCAGCCCTCAGAAACCTCCTTTTAGTACGTGGTGCTTTCCTCCTGCTCCTTCAAGGCAGTGAGCTGAGCTCCAGGCGACGCAGGGATGGGGGAGGCCACCTCTTCCTGGGTCCACCCTCTGAGATGATAGAGCCCTCGTCTGGGATGAGAGGCTGACTGTCTGCGCAGCCTCTAAAAACACAGAATGCTCTTTGGCCAAAGTCACTACCTCTCATCGACCTTCTGAAAGGCTTCCACTGCTCCGTGTCCAGCCAGCTCCCCTTCTACCCCTGGAGTTCTTTTCATTGGTTTTGCCTCCCCTCTGGCTGGAACCAGGCAGCAGGAGGAGGTAACATCACCAGGGCAATCACATGCCCCAGAAATAACCCAGAAAGATGAGAAGCAGACTACACCATCCCCCACTCCCTGGGTTCAGACACCCTGTGCAGAGCCAAGGGGAGGCTACTTGGTGGAGACTTATTCTCACTTGAACAGGCAGTGTTTTAAATAAAGAAAATGAAAAGAAATGCAGTTATTTTCAAAATTCGGCCTTGTCCTTTCATTTTCTCCCTGCTGTAGACTTCTCTATTCATAGGCTCATTTTCTCATAGACATTTCAGCTTCTGAATTTATGTCACATAAAAAAGCATGACATATATTTTTCCATATATATTTTTTAAGGTGACAGTGAATTCCTCCAATTCCTAGCATTTTCTGCTGTTTACTTCTGCAGGGGATACAGAACACACTCTCAGCAGCCGCCGCTGCCAAATGCAGCCCAGAGGGCCGGTGGCAGATGGACCGTGAGGCTTGTCCTTGGGGGATTAAATGCGCTGGTGGAACATCTTACCCCCATGTGCAGGCTTTTATGCTTCTGGGGACAATGGAGTCCTTGGGGCCTGAGGAAAAACAGAATACATCCAGTGGCCTGCCCACTGGGCTGGGCTTCAGGAAGGCCGGTGTTTGGGGCAGCCTCCGAGGAGGGGCCTGGAGCAAGTCCCTTCCTGTGTCTGGCTGTTTCTGGCCATGAGAGCTTGAATCTGAGCCAGCCACCACCACTTTGTCGCCTTCAGAAATGGGATGGGGAATCTCTGCTCTCCATCCTCTCACGCCTGTTTTCTGGAGGCTGCAGTTTGTTATCTACATTGGCAAACCCCCAAGGAAAAATGGGAATTTGTGAAAGTGACGAGGTGCTCAATATTCACACCGGCACACTGTATTTGTTCCTCTAGGGAACAACTCAGCTATGATTTAATTTAAAGACTCGATGTGACGCACCCCTTCTCCACAGGTAGATACCGTCAGGTAATAGGAGACGGGAAATACAGAATTTGTTGAGGGCCTTTACTGTCTGTTGCTTCCTCAAGTCCTCATGGTAGGTCTTACTCTTCTCAGTTTTGAGATGAGAAAGTTGAGACAGAGAGGTCATATAAGGAACAAGTTCATTAAAAACAAAATGAACAAGTTCATTAGCTTTTAATTGGCCAAGCCAAGATTCCAGCCCAAGGCTGGGTCAGGTGCTGTGAGCTTCCTTTGGGCTCCAATCATGAGTCAGGACCCCAGGGTTTGAGGCCGGGCTTCCCTGCTGGTGTCCTTGGCAGCCAATTCCCTCCTCAGAGTCTGATTCTCAGGATAATCCTGCCTTTCTGGCTTCACAGGGTTGTTGCACCAACCATGACCGAGTGATAGCATGAGGAAGTGTTTCATAAATGACAATGCGTTATACAAATAGCAGAAGGAGTCGTTTTCCCCCCTATTGCCACTGAAGGAGGCACACCTGTTGAGGAATTACTGAAATACCAGCTGAGTGCTCACCAAGCAGACTTGTCTCCTGCAGCAGGACCCCGAGGGAGGCCTCCTGTCACCAGGGCACACTCTCGGGCTGGTTGGTTGGTTCCACACTGAGGGAGAGTGCAAGTCGGACGGTAGGCGCTTCATGCCCACAAGGAGAGGCAGCCCGTAAGAACAGGGCCACTGGAGCCACACAGCCTGCCTCTGCCCCTGGCCAGCCTTGTGGCTTTGGGCACAGGACCGTCCGTGTCTCAGTTTTCTAGTCAGTCAGTGCTTCTTCGAAACCACACTTTTCACATAAGTTTTTACAGGCATCAAAATGGGATTTTAGTTTTTTTTTTAATTCTATATTTCAAGCAATATAGAGGGGAAATTAGTCACTTAAAATCCTTGGTCAAATTTCTGGTTATGAGCCTAAAAGGCCCCGTCATTATCGACTTTTCTCTGGCACAGAGCAGGAATTAGCAAACTGTGACTCTCAATCTGCCTTCTAGTACATGTCACAGGGACCTGTCTCCTGCACCATTCTCAGAAAGATGCACTTGGCATTTCAGCAGGTAAAACAAGCAAGGCTTATGAAGTCCCTGCAAGAAGTCTCAGCAAAAATCGTGCCAGCTTCTTTTCTAAGGCTGCAATTGAAAACCAGGAAGAGTCTGTCCACTTCACTCACTTCGGTGCCGTGACTGAAATTCTCCAGTGCTAACCATTTCTGCCTAATGAGAGGTCATAAAAGAGGTTGACATGCCCCCCACATTTGAAATGAACACTCCTGTGCATAAATGCATTATATCTGTCCTGCAAAAAATAAAAAAAGGGAAGCCACATCTGGGTAAATATTTGATAAAAAAGTAGTGACCAGTATTAGAGGTACAATATATCTCATTATTGCTTTAACTGGCATTTCTTTGAGTAGTTTAACCATTTTTCATATATTTATAGGTCATATATATGTCACTTGAGTATTTCTACCCATGCCCTTTGCATTTTTTCTCTTGCTATGATTGTTATCATATTGATTTATATGAACTACTCATGTGTTAATGCATTATCCTTTATTCTCATTTCTTTCAAACATTATCATTTTCCAGTGTATTTGCCTTTTTCAAATACCTTTATTTGAAACACAGAAAATTGAAAATATATGTGGCTAAATTTTTTAATCTTGAGCTTTTATTTATTTATTTTTTTTTGCAGTTTTTGAACGGGGCTGAGTTTGAACCCACCACCTCTGGCATATGGGGCTGGAGTCCTACTCTTTTGAGCCACAGGTGCTGCTCAATCTCGAGCTTTTAACAGTGTATTTATCACTTATTTTCCCTGTTTCTAACATACTCAGAGAGAGAGACACTTGTAATCTGGCATGTTTTAGGGAGTTAATAATCAGCTTCTAAATATTAATAGAAGATCAGAAAACAATTATGTCCCATTTACTTATTTAGAAAAAAGCCGAGAGGCAGGAGGAGGGGACGACACCTAAACTGGTCTTCACTCTGAACAACGTGTGCTCGCTGATTTGCCCCATCTCGCCACGTCGGAACAGAAAGGGACTTCATCAGTCAGAGGTCATCTTTTTCAACCCGTTACCCAAGGCAGGAATCCTGCCGGTACTGTTTCCACCATCTCCTCGACAACCTCCAGCAGAGCTCAACTTTGTGGCTGGAGTCCATCACGACCTTGGATGCCAGCTGGTGTAGCTTTTTGATGGTATGCTGAGAGCCCGTCAGTTCCATATGCCAAGCCCAACGCTGCCTTTGCGGAGACTCCTTGACAGAGTGGGTCAACCTGGAAAACTTAGACTATTTAGAGGGAGCTGCTATTTCACACCCAAGGTGTCTCTTTTCCAGGAAACCCCCTTGACATTTTTTTCTCTATGCCTCCTTCCTCATGGTGCTGAGACTTGCCACTTGCCTGTTAGCTATGCCTGGTCACATCCCAGATATCACCGCTCTCCTTTCTGGCTGGTGCCCAGCAAGAACATGGAACTCTGTGTGGCAGAAGTAGTGCAGAAATGACACACTCACTTCCCTCCTCTCCCCAGACTGCTGCCCTCACCCCTCTTTGGCTGCCCTTCACTTTCTGAACTGTGGTCCAGTTTCTCAGGAACCCTCCAGCTGGTGGCCTGGGCCCTTTGCCTTTCCTGTACTTCAGTCCCTACCCTTGAGTGGAGTTCTATTTGTTTATCTTTGTTTTGTTTGTTTGTTTGGCTTGTTATTATCAACAGAACCCTGAAAACCTCTTATTTAGCATCTTGACACTGGCTGGCTGGGACACCACTTACCTGCCTCTGCACCCATTTCTCCTAGTTTAGAAACCCCTGCATTTTGTTATGATGGTAGCAATTTGGGTTTGTGGGTCAAGGTTTTGCTTTTGTAGCTTGGCCTCATTATCCTGTTTGTCCTGTGCTCAGGCAGGTCTCGAGCCACCCACTGAGACTTACCCAGGGTGGCTGGGGAGGGCGGAGGGCAGGGTCTGGGCAGGGCTGGGTGGGGCCAGGCTGTAGGGGAAATCTACCTTGATGATGGCGGAGCAATAGAGGAAGAGGGCTTAACTGAGTCCTAGTCCTGTTAATCTGGGTGGGGGACCCTGGGTAAGTCCTGTGTTCTCTCCAAAGGAATGGCACTGAAGAGTAGGCCAGCTTCTGCTGTCTATAAAGCACTGCAGCTGAATCACACGTGTCATCCCATTCTATCAGAGCTGCTCACTTGGAGGACCCTATAAACACACTCATTGTAAGGGGCTGGGTGCGGAGGCTCACTCCTATACCCCTAGCACTCTGGGAGGTTGAGGTGGGTGGATTGCTTGAACTCAGGAGTTTGAGACCTGCCTGAGCAAAAACAAGACTCTGGCTCTACAAATAGAAAAACTAGCCGGGTGTCACGGCAAGTACCTGTGGTCCCAGCTACTCGGGAGGCTAAGCCAAAAAGATCACTGGAGCCCAAGGGGTTGAGGTTTCTGTGAGCCATGGCACCATGGCACTCTACCAAGGGTGACAGAGTGAGACTGTCTGAAAAGAAAGAAAAAATTGCTCATTTTACAGATGAAAAAACAGTCACTTAGAGAAGTTAAATAACTTGCCCAAGGTCACAGTGTTAGTAAGTAGCTGAGCTGGGTGAGATTTGAACCCAAGTAGTCTGAGCACCTGTGCACCAGAACATAAGCTATGCACCCCCTGCCCCTGGTTCTGTACAGTTCTATGGCTGGACATAATTCAACAGCCGCCATAAGGTCTGGGGAGGATCATGTTAGGATCATGTGATCCTCCTGAGGGTTTATGCTCCTCATTTTTCTACCTGTGAGCTAAGGCCACCTACGCTGTGCTTGCTTGTTTGAAGCTGCCTGCAAACAGTCAGACAGTAGGAGAAAATTTCTATGAGAAATAGGTTTATATCAGGTTTAGTATCACCACCACTATATTCAGGAATTGAAATTCCAGAAACAAAACCAAGCATGAGTTTCCCTTGATTGGGATGGCTCTCTAAAACACCGAGATTGTTTACTTAAAATATTCTTTCTTCTTGTAGACATAAGAAAAATTAATTGCGCTGGTTTTTTCTCTGATGTCCTGGCGTGCCAATGCCTGAGAAAACTTAACCCACAGAATGAGTAATGTTCTGCAGCTAAGGACTGGTACCTTGATTGCCCAAGGTGGTGGAAACCTTATTGCGACATGGGAGTCAGCTCATTATGAATGGATAAATAAATAAGTGAGCAGCTTCCTGTCCTCCCCTAGAAAACATCCATCTCCTTTTAAGAATTTTAATTTGCCTTCCTTCAGCACAACAGGTAAAATACTGTAATTATTACCTCCTTGGATATATGTGTGATATCAAGAGGACGCTGTGAGCCTCGGCTTTGTGTGGTGCCTTTATAAGAGGGCGGCATTATCATATTTATTATCGCAGTGTATGTGAGTGTGCGTGCGGTGTGTGTGAGAGAGACAGAGAACACGGGAGGAGGGAGTTATTTTCACACCGAAAGATAACAGATACAAGGCATCAGGAATTGTTGGCAAACTGGTAAGGGGGAAGAGAAAACATCAGAGTGCTTGATTTCTGTAGATCCATGTACTTTGTGTCTTAGAGACAAAATGCAACCTTCCAAGAAAAATGCCTAAATTCTTGGCATAACAGGTACACTCGATCCTCCTCAGTTCTGTTCTCCTCCTCCTCCTATGATATAACCACATTTACCATAGAATTTGTATTGCCATAACAACTAAAATTAATGGGTGCGGTCACATAAAAGATTTCTGAGTGTCTGTAGTTCTTTTTTTAAAAGTTAATTTTGATCCCAACAATATCCCAACAAGCCCACCAGCAGCATTTATCTAATTACGGTTGCGGCTCACGTGGCTTCTCCTGGGTCCTTGCTGTCATCTGTTTGTGTCTGTGTATAACTTAATCTTCTGTCTTTTTGTTTTCTTTCTGCCTAAGTGAAAAACAAGAATGCCAGTATCTCTCCAGGGCACACCTGTGCACTGTGGCCGAGCAGCTGACCCCGAGGCAGGCTGGTTTTGCCACACAGGTGGTGACTGGGAGGCCTCAACAGGCTCCCAGCCAACCAAGTAAAGAGGGAAAGGAGGGCGGACAAAGCCAGGATATGGGGATGCAGAAGCTGGGATGAGGGAAGGGGGACTTTGACAGGCTTGGCAAGAGATGTTGTTTAATTGCTCTGAATGTCCAAATGTAATTATAGGGCCAAATGTCACAGGGACACACACACACACACACGCACGCACTTTTTCTCTGAGATGCATCATTTCTACCTCTTCTTTCCCAGGTAGTTCCTCTTCCTTGATAGCATAATAGAAGGTTGAGGATAGAGCCATGGGTCAGAGGTGATTGTCCCTAGATGGAGCTGATTCTTCATTGAGATTAAATCAGTTCTTTTTTTTTCCTCAGTGTGGAAGGTAATCTTTCCCAATTTTTGCACAGCACATCTTAAGTAGGCACTGAACACATACGATAGCTATTACTGGCATTTTAGATGTTATTGTTGCAGGCAAAAGAAAAAGGCTAAATTTTGAGGTTTTGGAGCACTCAAAATGTTTTATTTTTGGTTGTATATGGGGCATTTCAGTGGGGCGCTGTCTGGCTTGGGTTAGAATGGGGAGGAAGGTGAGCTTACTTCTGCTTTCTAGATCCTGTTCAGAGTACAGAATATGCTCCATTCCATTCCTTTTAAAAAAAGAAGCAGCATTAGAATACTTGGCAACTGTTTCCTCCCTTTCAGACATTGATTTAACCTTTTTTGGACTCAGTTTTTCTTTGTTGAGATGGAGCCTCAAGCTGTCCCCCTGGGTAGAGTGCCATGGTATCACAGCTCACAGCAACTTCCAACTCCTGGGCTCAAGCAAGTCTCCCTCCTCCGCCTCCCAAGTAGCTGGGACCACAGGCTCCTGCCACAACGCCCGGCTATTTTTTTTTGGTTGCAGCCATCATTGTTGTTTGGCAGGCCTGGGCTGGATTCAAACCCGCCACCTTAGGTGTATGTGGCTGGCGCCTTAGCCACTTGAGCCACAGGTGCCGAGCCTGGACTCAGCTTTATCTATAAAATGGGAATGATTCCCTACTGTTGTGATAAGTGTAGATAGAAGCCAATAAAATGAGGGGTAATTTCAATGTATAAAATAATGTGAAGAAGTTTCACCTTAAAAATTAGATTTCGTGACAATATTAATGAAAGTGATATTGTATCTGATAATTATCTGTTACATGATCAAAGATAAAAAAATTGATCCTATGTAGTGTTTCTGAGAGCATGGGTGTATTGGATTAACTTTTCCACAAGGTACATTGTCAATACATTTCAAAACTTAAAATGTTCATGCCTTTCGATGAAGTGGTGATTTCTTTTCTAGAAATCTATTCTTAGAACAAAAACAGAAAAATATTCAAAGATGTATTTCCAAGTTTATTCATCCAAGCTGCATTAATAAGAGTGCATGTCCACTAATAAGAAGTTATTCCAATGAATTATGATATGCCCCAAATGGAATAAATGCTCAGTGGTTGGTCAATAGAGGGATACAGTTCTGTTTATTGACGTGGAGTGGCATTTGTGATACATTGTTAAGGGAAAAGAAAATCACAGAACTGGATGTTTAGTATTATTTCACTTATAGAGATATGTTTATATTTATATACATAAAAATATATTTGTATATAATGGTCTATGGAAGGAGGGATCATTGGTGAAGGAAATTCACTACTGACGCGATACATGTGTGACTTGTGTCAACCCTTTTTGACAGTACATGGTGTCATGTGTTATAATCAGTCAGAACAATAACAATGAAGAGGAAAAAAAGATCCCGAGGGGCATTCAAATGAAACTCTGAATTCTGCTGCTTCTGCTAATTTCTCTCATTTGTAGTATGACCGTGGAATTGGATGCACTTCACCTCTGAGCAGCTAAGTAGGGACACAGACCTCGGCTATTTATAGGGGACTAAAGAAACAGCACAAGATAAACAAGTATGAGATAAAAGGTATGGAGATATGATATAAATTGGTGAGGTCTGCTGTAAATAACACACTCATCTATTTGATGAAATAATATATGACAGGCACTCTCTGGGCTTTGTGAATTCAATGTCATGTGACAATGAGGTGGTTGAATGCGGGAGTGAGTGATAGGGTGGCACTGGGAGGAGAGGCGCTGATCCGATGCTGTGGGAAGTGTGATTCCCTGCAACCTCTTTTCTTTCCGAGACCCAGTGGTGGGCATGAGAGACTTTCAGTCTACTTTGCTTTTATTTTGGACTGAGCCCTAGATGCAATCATGTAAAAATATCCTTGCTAATGCCTAGTAAGACGTGACATGCTTCCTTTTAAATTTTTTTGTGGCTTTGTATCATAAACCTGAGATCGGGGGGGGAAAAAACCCAACAACCCATATCCTGGTGTGTAACTAAAAACCTCCTGGTGGGATTTGTTTAGTCTGAGAGAGTGATTAGTAATTTTTAGCGATTAGTAATTTTCTCCCTCAGGTGGTTTTTCTGCATTCCTGTAGAGACTGTGTACACAACAGGGCTGCCAAGTGAGAAGAAAAGGTTCAGGCAGCAAATACCGCGCTTCAGGAAACCCTGTGTGTGCGTGCACATGTGAGCGTGTGTGTGTGTGTGTGTTCTGAACAACTATTTTAGTCACTTTGACAAATAAAGTGCTTTAATTGGGAATCATGTCTTTTATGTCTTATTCAATCTCTGGTCTTGCAGAAATTGTAATTATGTAATAACCTGATTCAAGGGAGTTGTATCCGTGGGCCCATCTGCTCACAACCAGGTCTTGCTCACAGCCTTTCTCTTCTCCCACTGGTTTTAGAAGAGCAAGCCAATTCTAAAGTTCTTACCTTACGGAGGCCTCGGGGTTTTATTTGCAGTTTTGAAAGACCTACAGTGGAAGTCATTGGATTGAGGCAGAAAGAGTTTAGCTTTTTCAACTTAAAAAAAAAAAATGACTGCAGATGTCTGCAATGCTTGCTGCATGAGGGAGGGCCATCAGGTAAACTGTCCGGTCAGGTCGGCTCGTCCCCTGCCCAAGGGAGCAAGCGTTCACACGAACTGAAACACACTCAGCCGGCGGGGTGCTTGGCTAGAGTGTGCACTTGGGTTTTGTCTTGCCACTCCCTGGGGATTGAAGCTATTTAGCAAAAAGATTAAGCAACCTGTGTGGCCTTGAGATTCTCCCACTTGAAGTTCTCGTAATTTTATTTTCGTGTGTCCATGGGTGCCCATCCTGGGCCCTGTGACCACATCAGTGACTGTTAGCACCTCAGAAGATTCCTCTCTGAACCCAAGGAAGGGATACGGTGTGTTTGGTTGATGAACACTTAATGAAACAAGCTTTAGAGCTGAGAGAGGAGGCGCTGACACCGACAAAATGGCATCATTCGCTGACCCACATTATCCAATCTGCGGACTCGACCGTGCGCTCCTCCTTTGTCCTCACCATCTTTCGGGTGCCCGCTGCACTTTGCGATTCTAAACACATTCATCACACACTGACTTGGTTGGTTATTATGGAAGATCTGCAAGGTCCCCAGGGTGTGGGTTGTCTCCCCATTTTAGACGTGGAATCTCTGAAACCCCCTCCTAGTGTCAGAGCAAAGGAGAGCCCCCTAGACTTCCTAATTCCCAGCTGTATACTCCCTACGGCACTTCAGGGAGGGCTGCCGGGGGGCCCTATAACAAGCACCTTGACTCTGGGCTGAGAGCCTAGCCTACGTTGAACGACTGAAGGATTGAAGTTACTCTTCAATACGAATACGAGAGATGGCTTTGCAAATACGGATTAGTCATCTTTCGAGCTCAGTGTAGTTATCCAAAAAATATTATTGAACCTCTTCTGTAAATGGGCATGTGATGGCACCGGGAGGTGTTCTGACAGGTTAGAGGTGTCACCTTGTGAGGTCTGCCTGAGAGACTGTGTTAGGTCACCTGTTACACACCGTGGGTGAGCCCGTCCCTTTGCTGAGGAGCTGTCTTCATGGAGACAAACACAGGACTCTCTCTCCCCAGATTTCTAAACCCGAGTGTGAACAGCCATTCCAAACTGGCCATCCTAATCCACCCAGAGCAGCTGGGAATGTGTAAATGTTCAACATGTGAAATGAACCAAAAATAGGTGGTGAGACTGACTCACGGCTGGAAAAGAGGCCAAGGTGAAGAACTTCCCATTGGCCTGCCTAGAGACCCTTGGTAGGGCTACACAGCTTCCCGTGCCTCACTATACATCCCCCCATCCTCACCAGGCCTCTGCATGCTGGGGTTGCACCAGACTGCAAGGTGCTGGGGGCTCAGAACAAATGCTAGAGAATTTAGAAGTTCCAGAAAACCAGACAGAGGGGTCTCACCAGATGGTGATTAACTCTAAGGTTAGGGAAGAATGTTTATTTATTTTTTACATTCCTTAAGCTTAGCACAGTGCCTGGCATATAGGAGTTGTTCAGTAAATATTTCTTGACAAAATAATAATAAACTGGTGTGGGCAGCCCCTTTCCTCTGTGCATCAAACCTTCAGGTTCAAGTTGCTGGCTCCGCTTGGGGGCTGCCACTGGAATTGTCACCACTGATGCTGCCCCTACTTACAGTCTTCCTTCCAGGTTTTGCTGGGGTTGGTGTCCCTCCTCCTTGGTGCCTGTGCCCCCTCGTTCCACAGTGGCAGAGATTTTCAAGTAGAACCGAGTGTGATTGTCCATTTCACCCGTTACCAACCAGGGGAAACTGGCTACTCCGTCAGTCTTCCAAAGCCCCAGTTTCTTCCCAGATGACAATCATGCTCATCAAGCTGGGCATTTGTAAGGATTACATGAGATACCACATGTGAAAATGCCTAGTACATACCTTGAAGATGCTCAAATATTGTTTTCGCCCTTCTGATTCCTATTCCAAGGGTTCTCTCAAAAATGCCTTTGGGTTTTGTTGTTCCCAGAGCACTTAGTCTCCACCAGAGCCCTGCCGGTGGGAACATTTGCACTCACAGCAGCCCTTTTTTTGCCCTGTGGCCCGCCCCCCTTGGCCCTCCCCAGCCCTCTTCTTTCCTCTGTTTTTCTCTCCTCATTTTCTTCTTCCTCTTTACTTCTATTTCCACTTATTTTTTTTTGCCTTTTTCTAATCCCATACCTTCTTAAACCTCCTGCATTTATTTCCTAAGACTAGAGAGGGAGAGACATGTGGTTAAAAGAAAGAGAAAGAAACACAAAAAGAAAGAAGCAGAAAAGAAACAAAACCTCTTTCTCCTTCACAGCGCCAACCAGCCCGGGTTCTCCCAGTCCTCCAAGCCTTTGTATCTTTGCACATGCTCTTTTCTCTACTTTACTTGGCTAAATTCTACCTGTGCTTTCGGTGTGAATAATTTTCTCCAGAGGGCCTGGGCCTGGGGTCCAGCATGCTGAACCACACACCCTTGCTGTCTGGGCCACAGCAATCTGTGCTTCCCAGGCCAAAATGCTGATATAACTGCAATTGCTCATTGAAAGCTCTACCTTTCCTGCTAGACCATAGCACCCGTGCACAGGAGATGTGTTCCACTTGTTTATTTTTGTGTCTCCAGTGAGGCTCGGTGCTTGGCACTTGGTAGCTGCTTGGATGGAGCTGTGACTGTCCGGGGTGTCTACGATCAGGATGTGGAAAGGCAGCCCCGTTCCCCAACCTGAATTCTACTCTGTGACTTCTGCCGCGTTCTTACCCTTGGTCCACAGTCTTGAGCAGCCCAGATAAAATCAGGAGGAAGTCCCAAGTAATATCTGTGCTTACTGGAATGAATTTCCAAACCCCCATAGCCTGGGAGTTAAGGCTCCAAATTAACTTTTGCCCTCATTCTCCCTCCATGGGCTGTAAGCTGCACTCACACTGAGTCTGCCAGCCATCTTGGCCTTCCTGCCCTGGCCCATGGTATGTCTTCAACTTCTAGATTGGTTTTCCTCATTCTTTGCCTATAGAAAGTTTTCTTATCCTTCAAGCTCTGGCTCAAATAATGGTTCTTGCCTCTTGGAGTTATTGTGAGAATAAAGAGAGATAAAATGCAAAAACGTAGAGCAAGGCCGTTGCCATAGAGTAAAGGTATTAGCATCTTTCCTCAACCAGACTTCAAGCACATGCACTCAAAAAGGGAAAGAGGTTTATATTATTTGTATCCGTACTCTAAGCATCCAGTCTAAGTCTGGCACCTAGTGAGTGCATTATAAATGGTTCTTGAGTAAACAAAGGGAGACATGGTCCAAACCACCCTTCACCAGGCCGACCAGATAGTCATTGTGGTATGCTGCTTCTGGGCTAGGCCAATTACAAGTATGTGGTGGGCTTAGTCACATAGACTGTTAAAGATAAGTCCAGTTGTTTAGATATCTAGCTATGCCCTAAAAGATTTTTGAGAATCAACAATAAACTATTGGTTATATATGTATGTGCTTAGATGCTATGAAAGCGCAAACAATATGTATATTTCTTTGGTTAGCTGAAGGCTCTGCTTGAATGTGGAAAATGTTGGGGTGAGAATGATCCAAGGTGATTTCCTGCTTAATCAGGTCCAGTTCACCGGAACCTTATAAAGAGCCAATGGGGAAAACCTTCCTCCCTCGCTGGGCCTTAATCATACACAGTGAGAGCCAAGGCTAATAGTAAGCATCAAATATTCTGCTTTGCATATTGAATTCCTCTGAGGAAGTATTTTTTTTTTTTTTTTTTGGCTGGGGCTGGGTTTGAATCCGCCACCTCTGGCATATGGGGCCAGCGCCCTATTCCTTTGAGCCACAGGCGCTGCCCAGCCTCTGAGGAGGTATTTTAACTAAATTGAACAGAGTGCCACGAAGGTATTTTTGAAGTATAAAATAGTTTTAGTTTGACAACAGTCTGTGTGAAATGTAAGAATATTTGTTACCTTGGCTGCAGAGTCTTCCTTGTGGGCACAATGCCCAAACTTGCAGAGTTGTGTATGACCCAGTCTGTGGCACGTGGAGATAAAGTCTCTACCCCTTCCAGGTACCCTTACACGGGATTCTGCTGCTAATTCTCCCTCCACGCTGCATTCCCTTTCCCATTTCCCCATCCACTGACCTTGAGTGGTCGTTATCTTTACAATACCAGACTTCCTTCCCTCCCTCCCTCCTTTCCTTTCTTCACCAAACTTTAATAAAAGAAGAATTAAAAATTACATTTAGAATAACCAGATTTTTCTTTTTCTTTCTTTCTTTTTTTTTATTAAATCATAGCTGTGTACATTAATGCAGTCATGGGGTTCAATATGCTGGTTTTATATACAATTGAAAATATTTTCATGGTTAACGTAGCCCCAGATTTTTCTTACTGGCAGCTTTCCTTTCTAACCATAAGGCAAAACCCTTGAATTTATCATGATCACAACTGGCACAATAAGCAAATACAAATTAATAGCAAATACGAAGCAGCCTTGAGTCTTGTGGGACTGAGTAGGAGTGTGTCCCTGGCTGCCCAGATGGTCAGGGGCCTCACGATTTGATCAGATGCTGTGACACACTAGTGGAAGAGGCAGGTGAGGATGTTGGTCCTCCTTGGCCTGAGGGTTATGGGGAGGATGTGACTCAGACCTGCAAGCACTTACCCGGAAAAAGTGCTACACACCACGCTGCTGAATATCACTGCAGTCACCAGCTGGCCAGGGGCAATATGTTAAAGGACGAGTTCACGAACTTAATTGTCAGGACCTGGAAATCTAAAGTTATTTCTGGCCTAGAGATTATGGAAGGTGTTAAATTGATAAATCAATTTTTGTGGAGAGCTGACAACTTCTTCTTCTTTTTTCTTTTCTGAGACTGAATCTCACTTTGTCACCCTGGGTAAAGTGCTGTGGCATCCTCACAGCTTACAACAACCTCAAACTACTGGGCTTGTGAAATCCTCCTGCCTCAGCCTCCTGAATAGCTAGAATACAGGTGCCTGCCACAATGCCTGGCGAGTTTTTCTCCTTGTAGAGATTGGGTCTCACTCTTGCTCAGGCTTGTTCTCAAACTCCTGAGCTCAAGGGCTCTTCTCACCTCAGCCTCCCAGAGTTTTGGCTAGTGGAAGGACCCTAAGGCCTGGCCCTTTTCCAGGGGTCTGGATTTTCTGGTGCTCTTTCCTGCAACATAGCTGCCGCATCACTACTAGTCACTCTTACCATTCCTAGCACCATTACTAAACAATCTTTCTCGTGCCCAGAAAGAAAATCTAAACACCAGGGAGGAGGTCCTGGCTTACTCATTTTCTGGCAATGTTTTTTCTTTGTTCCTTTAGTGGGGACTTTTGTCTAAGGATCTCTGACACAATTAAGGCTGTCCCTATGCACCAATAACCTTTGAAAAAATAAGTTGACATTAAAGCAGTAACTCACACCAATTTTACATTTTCCAGCATAGCACAGGGGTTCAGACCCTCTGTTCAAAGCCTCCCTCAGTCACCTCGGGTCACTCAGTTGTCTCTTAGTTTCCTTATGGGGACTTCACAAGCTCATACCAGTTCTGTTCAGTTCTGCTCTAGAGTTTCCTTCTGATACCATATGGTCAAAGAAAACTTTGTGACCCCACATCAGAGCAGCTCCTCATTCTCTGCCAAGCTCCATGAGAATGGGGATTCTTTTCTAGTACATTCCAAGGCTGCAAACCTCTGAGATGACAAAATGACATCATATCTAGTTTCCATTCCACTAGAACCACACTGCCTCATAGAAATTGGACAAAGCTCCTCTTTCCCTGAATATTGCCACTTGTCACCTAGTCATTAAAAAAGCACTCTGTCCTCTGGTATTTCACAAAATCATCATGAAAGAAGCTCTTTTGTCCTCTAATTAAAGCCCCATTTTCTCTGAGGCTCAGAGCTAGCAGTTGGGGCTGGAAGTGGCAAAGAACCTGTTCTTCATCTTCCCATATCTTGTTCTAGGCGTCTCTACCAAAACTCTTCCTGATGGGCTTTGGCTCCTGTTTATATATTAATTTTTATATTTGGGGTCATTTCCCCTCCCTTTAAAGAGATGGCTGAGAATCTCATAGGACCTTTCCTCTTACATTTCATTGGTCAGAGCCCAGTCACTTGGCTACATCTAGCTGTAAGGCAGGCTGAAAAAAATGAGGTCTTTCATTCTACATGTATCCCATCAAAGATCAGTATTTTGTTTTAAAGATGGAGGAAGAAGCCAGGCACAGTGTCTCATGCCTAAAATCTCAACACTGATGAGGCTGAATGGGAGGATCGCTTGAGGTCAACAGTTTAAGACCAGCCTGGACAATAGCAAGATTCTATATCTTTAAAAAAAGAAACTTAGCCAGGTATGGTGGGGCACACCTATAATCCCAGCTACTAGGGAGGCTGAGGCAGGAAGACTGCTTGAGCCCAGGAGTTGGAGGCTGTGGTGAGCTTTGATTGTGCCACTACATTACAGCTGGGTGACAGAGAAAGACTCTGTCTCTGAAAAAAAAAAAATAGAGGAGAAGTCATTTCCAATTTTTTTCTACCATCTTCATACTCCCCACCCCATACATCATGTGTGGAAGACACTGAGTTTGCTTGTTGGTCTGAATATGTACACATTTTCCCACTTTGGTGCCTGCCTCATCATGTCCCTTTGTTTGGAAAGCCTCTGGACTTGCTCTGAGTTTTCATCCTTTAGGGGTCAGATTGAAGCCTTTACCCTACATACAGTAGGGTGGTAACATTTTCCTCTAGATTCCAATGGTTCGTCTACACCAGTGGTTCTCAACCTGTGGGTTGTGACCCCTTTGGGAGTTGAATGATCCTTTCACAGGGGTCATCTAAGACCATCCTGCATATCAGATATTTATATTATAATTCATAATAGTAGCAAAATTATAGTTATGAAGTAGCAATGAAAATCATTTTATGGTCGGGGGTCACTGCAACATGAGGAACTGTATTAGAGGGTCATGGCATTAGGAAGGCACTGGTCTATACCATTCTTGGTGACTTTCATCTTTTTTTTGAGATGGAGCCTCAAGCCATCCCCCTGGGTAGAGTGCCATGGCATCACAGCTCATAGCAACCTCCAACTCCTGGGCTCAAGCGATTCTCCTGCCTCAGCCTCCCAAATAGCTGGGAACACAGGCGCCTGCCACAACACCCGGCCATTTTTTTTTTTTTTGGTTGCAGCCATCATTGTTGTTTGGCGGGCCTGGGCTGGGGATTCGAACCCACCACCTTGGGTGTATGTGGCTGGCACCTTAGCCGCTTGAGCCACAGGCGCCGAGCCGACTTTCATCTTTTTAATTTGTACAAAATGCTTTCCTCATAAGCCTGTCAATGGCTGATGGGTTTTCTGAAGCTAAGAAGCCAGCACAATGTATAGCCAGTGCTCAGAGATTATTTATTTTTGCTGTTGCTGATAACCTCTGATAGGTTACAAGGAAGAATTTTAAGGATTTGTAATAGACCTGAGTATAGCTGAGTCAAGCCATTGTAACTGCATCTCTGTCAGTACTTCTCTTCTGCAGGGTAAAAACAATACTGGGAGCATTAGTTCATCACAGTGGGGTAAAAAGAAGGATTACAGAATTAAAGAAATTATTTGAACCTCAATAAAAATTAATCCCTCTTATTTTTGAGTGATGTCAGTGTCAGGATAATCATAGTACTTTTTTTTTTTTTTGAAACACAATCTCAAGCTGTCCCTCTGGGTAGAGTGTAGAGTGTTGTGCTGTCACAGCTCACAGCAAATTTTGCGCTTAAGCAATTCTCTTGCCTCAGCCTTCCAAGTAGCTGGGACTACAGGCACCTGCCACAATGCCCGGCTGTTTTTTGTTGCAGTTGTCATTGTTGTTTAGCAGGCCTGGTCCAGGTTTGAACCTGTCAGCCTCGGTGTATATGGCTGGCACCATAACCACTGTGCTAAAGGTGCCGCCAATCATAGTACTTTTTATTTTTATAATTTTTTGGATTAGTAATACACTCATTTATTTTAAATATGAAATAGCACATAATGCTATTAAGAGACTTTTTCTTCACTGTCCTTCATTTAACTATCCCTGTCTAATGGGTAACCATGTTTACTGATTTTTTTTCATTGTGTTTTTTAATGCAAATAGAAGGCAGTACAAATACATATGCTTTTTCTGTCTCCATTTTATTTTTTGCCAGTTTTTGGCCAGGGCTGGGTTTGAACCCGCCACCTCTGGCATATGCGGCCAGTGTCCTACTCCTTTGAGCCACAGGTGCTGCCCAAATATGTATCTTTTCTTTCTTTCTTTCTTTCTTTTTTTTTTTTTTGAGACAGAGTCTGTCTCCATCTTTTTAAGAAAAGAAAAATGCTGTGCCTATCTTACTTTTAATCAATATAATTTAGAGAACTTTTCATATCCATACTAATATTAAGAATACTTTAGTTATTTCTTACAGATCCATAGTATTCTACTGTGTGGATATACCATAATTTATTTAATCAGTCCTCTGTTGATCAACATTTAGGTTGTTGCCAAAAGTTTTTATTACAACAGTGCTGCAGGTAATAATAGCTTTGTACTTAATTTATTTTCCTTTTGTATATATCTGTAGCATAAATTTGTAGGAGTAGAAGTGCTGGGTCAATGGGATATGGATTTGAAGCTTTGATACTGCCAGAGAGCCCTCCGTAAGAATTCTGCCTATTTATACCCTCACCAACAATATATAAAAGTCCCATGTTGTGCAATGTTGCCAATATAGCTGATTATTAATATTAAACCTCTGGAATTTTGCCAATCTGATAAGCTGGGGAAATAAACCTTTATCTAATTTTAATTTGCATGTTTATTACCATGAGTGAAGTTGGACACCTATTTTTTCTTCTTACTTAAAAACCGTATCTATTTTCTCTTCTGTGAATGATCCGTTCGTATCTCTGGAAATTTAACTGGATAAAAGATCTCCCTTTTACTCTCATGGATTTATAGGTGCTTCATATATATACGAGAGATCAGCCCTTTGTCAGTGTTTTGGTAGCAAATATGGTTGTCTCCCTGTCATTCGCTTTTTACTCGGCTTATTTTTTTTCTCTAGAAATTTTTTTTTTTTATTCTTATCGAGTGAATCCTATGAAATATTTTCTTCCATGGCTTCTGGACTTTGTGCCAGTTAGAAAATACTTTCAACACTCAACATTCTAAAAGTATTCGCTCCAGTTTTTATTTATTTTATATGTAAATACTGAATTTATTTGAAATTCCAGACTCCCTTTTAATCTATTTCAATCAAATATAGCCTTTGGGTAGCATTGCTAGATTTGGCAAATAAAAATACAAATTTTTTCCGATACATAACATACACTTTTAGCACAAGTCCAGTAAAGCTAGGGACATACTTATAATAAATAATTATTCATTGTCTTCTTAAAATTCATCCCTACCTGGAAATCCTGTATTTTACCTGGCAACCTTAGACTGGGAGCCCATCTGATTAGACACTATAGTTTGATTCAAATCTCAATTTAGGCTGTATCAGGGCCCTGCCATGTTTGCTCATTTGCTACTTAAAAGTTTAATAATATTCTACAATGTCTGCATACATCTTTTATAGGCTCTGAAGTTTGTACATGCAATTGGTATTAGACAAATTGAAATAAAATCACTTATTTATGAGTGAATGAATAACTAGTTCTCCCGGACACTCTGTCCAATGTGCGCTATAGGAAAATCGTTTCCAGGAGAAGGGAAATCTACCGGCTGGCAGCGGAGAGCTAGTCCCATGTTTGGGGCTTGCATGGAAGTGCTGAGTTCCTAAGAATATTTGGTTATCAGTGTAATAGTCACAATTATTCTGTCAAGGGGTTAGAGGCTAGTGTCTTAGACTAATATAACAGAGCTATTTTTTTTCTTATAGGAGTTTAAATAATAACACTTAAAAATTATAAGTCTATTCAGTTTGATTAAGTCAGACAAAAACAAATCCAATGTTTTTTTTTTTTTTCTGGTTTTGAAAACACACATTCAAGAGTCTTATCTCTCTTAGTGCTCCCGTTGTGATTAACAAAGCATGATGTTGAGATAACATTTCTCTTTTCCCCAGGGAATTGTAGCGCCAACCACAACCATCATGATAAATCAAGACTGTGATATCACTGAAGCAGCAAGGCTCTGCTTGTGTTATACCCAGAGGAAGACTGTGTATTTACTCCTATTTCATTTACTTGATTGGGTCTCATTAATCAACTCATTCAGTCATTCAACAAATATTTCTTCAGTGCTTACTAAATGTTAGGCACTGTACTATGTGTGAGGTTGAGTAAAACAGCCCTGGACTCTGTCCTCATGGGGCTTTGCAGAGCTGTGCTAAAGCCAGTTCCTACTGGCTGGGTGAAAGGCAATTGTTAAATTTGCAGGAATTTCGGGAGCTTCATATTTTGCAATGGTGAGAGTATTTACACATGAGAACTGGCTAACACTACAAATTGGGCCTGCCTTTGTTCTTCTCTTCCCCCCGCCTTTTTATTTAAATGAAGAGCAGGCTGTTGAACTCTGGGTGGGACACCGCAGAGATGCTCCTGACTCACTCCTGCTTCCTTTCTTCCCTCCTCATGCTTTGGTACCCCACACGGCCAACATGCCTTGCTTTTCAGAAACCACTGCGTCTTGAAATGTTGAAGGAAATCCGATTGTTAGAAGATGACAGTTGAAATGTTTTAAGTTAGGGTAGGGTGCGGTGGCTCATGCCTATAATCTGAGCACTCTGGGAGGCTGAGGTAGGTGGATTGCTTGAGCTCAGGAGTTGGAAACCAGTCTGAACAAGAGAAAGACTCTCTCTGCCTTTACTAAAAATAGAAAAACCTGCCAGGTGTCGTGGGTACCTGTTGTACCAGCTCTATGGGAGGCTGAGGCAGGAGAATCACTTGAGCCCAAGAGTTTGAGGTTGCTGCGAGCTGTGACTCTAGGGCACTGTACCCAGGGTGACAGAGTGAGACTCTGTCTCAAAAAAAAAAAAAAAAATTAGCTTTTACTTTATTTAGCTATTAAAATGAAATAACAATGTCATCTTCTTCATAGAGTTGTTGTGCAGATTAAGTGAGCTAATATGCACACAGCGTGCCTGGCACAGAGTGACAGGGACTAAGCACCCTACAGGTCAAGGTCCAGGCTGTTCTTGCTGTTCTCAGGATGCCTAGTTTACACAGACGGATTTTCTTTGTGGTGCGATAGTGTGGAAGGTTAAGTAGGAAACTTAAGCTACATCTCTCATTTAATCTCTCCATTTAATAAGCTAAAATGATCTGTTTAATTAAAAAAAAAATCCCCAAAGGATTTTAGATCTGGGATCTTAACTACTGGAGGAAAGGCAGAATGTTATGTCTGTGGAGCCAGGGAAAGGCTGGGTTTGCTTCTCTTTGTCATCTAACAGTTTTGAGGCTTAATGAGAAACCTTACTGGTTTTCCTCTTTGTTCCCTCCTTAGCTTTCCAAGTGAGTTAGGGCACTCCGAGGATGCCACGTCCTAGTCCCATATTCTATCAGAAGGCCACAGCAGAGAGAAGGGGCCCCTATGGCCGGGACGGGCTACTAATTCTGGGTTTTTGAAATCTAGAGTCTTGGTTCAGGCAGAATTCCCCAGTCTATACAAAGATACAGTACATTTTATTCCTTATTCTGTTAGCCATTTTTTATGTACTAGAATAGTTTTTCCTCCCCACTGAAGGCAAAGTGTTTACATGTACATCCTATATATATTTTGTTCCAGTCTTTCTCCTTCTTCTTTTAGTATTATAGATAATTTCTTAAATTCAAATTCTAGTTTTTCATTGCTGGCGTGTAGGAAAGTGATGAGTTTTGTATAGTGGTTTTATATCCTGCATCCTTGCTAAACCTGCTTAGTAGTGCCAATAATTTTTCTTTTTTAGATTCTTTGGAATTTTGTAACATAATTTTTTAACAATCGTGTCATCTGTGACCAAACACTGTTTATTTTTCCTTTCTCATCTCTGTATCTTTTGTATCTTTTTCTTGTCTTATTGTATCAGCTAGAAATTTGAAGAGGAGGGATAGAGAAGAATACCTTTGCTTTATTATTGACCTGCAGGTGGAGTGGAGGAGGCTCCCTGTCTCTTACCATTAACTATGTTTGCTGTAGGTCGTTTTGTGTATGCCCCTTTTTGGACTGAGAAAGTCTCCTTACAGTCCTTGCTTTTTTGAGAGTCACAGAATGCAAATGGTTTGTTACTTTAATCCTCAACTATCCAGAGATTTCATTTATAGTTATTCCTGTCAAGGCCAGGATGATTTGGAAATGGTGGAGAGAAAGAAGCTCATTCCACCCTTGAATCCTGTGCTGACTCATCCCTGAGTCAGCTCTCTGCTGCCTTCAGCCTTCACCCCTCGCAGTGAGACCAGGGAGCTCTCGCAGCTGCGTTCAGGAAAGAGGCAGCATGACGTAGAGTGACGAACTCACTTTTAAATCTGAAGAGCTGCTACTTCTTGTCTATGTGATCTGAGATGAATCACAAAACCTTGTTTCTAAAATCAGGACCATAATTACCCTAGAGAACTGGGAAGATAGATTGAGATGGTAATAATTCTAAAGTACTCTACAAATTTATCTTTTAGATGTTAAGTTAGTAGAGGGCAGGATCCATGCCAATTCATTTTCGTATCCCTTAAATGTAGTAAATGCTTAATATGTTTCTAATTATTGTGTTATTCTGAGATCTCACTGTTTGCCCACGGGCCATGTGGGGCATTGCACAGTGAGTGCTAAGTGCCTTGTGGGGGTCAGCAGAGTCGGGCTCTGTGACTTCAGACAAGTCACCAAAACTCCTTAACAAACAGCTAGACTCTTTGAGTGACTGAGTGAGATGACCCAAGCGAACTCTGCAAAATACTGGCTCATGGTGAAGGCTCAGTAAATACCGGCTGTTATTTTTATTTAGATAGGATCTCAATTTGGGAACTAGGGAACGAGACAAGGAACACTGTGAGGGGTTTGGTTTATTTGTTTGTGGTTGGGGTTTGGTTTCTCCTTCAGTAAGTTTTCTTGATTTCTCGTGGTTGATAATGGAGGGCAAAAACAAGGAGAATGTACACAGTGGACAGTGGGCCAGGACTTCCCTTCATGCAGATTCACTAGAGTCCCCCTCGCCCAATGTCACCTAGACCACTAGGTGACACTGTTTACTCATCTATGCTGCTCCAGTTAGGACTTTCCACAAATCTTAATTCAAAAGTAGCTTGTTTGGTTTGGGGTGGTGGTGAGGGGGAAGGCTGAGAAAGAAAATATAAATGAAGTGCCAGCGGCCAAACCTTGGGGTACTGTTAGGGGCCAGTAGTCACCTCTGCTTATGTGACTTTATGGGGTAGTTTCAAACTATTTTTAAAACTGATTTTAAGTTCAACATACAATTAGTTTCTACTTCTATTTAAGAAATGAAAGAAAATATGGACTATTCCTCCTCCCAAGACTTCACCAAACGAAAGGATAAAATAAACTATCCTTGACTGTGGAGTTGAGTGGACGTTCTTGAATGTTTAAGTTTCCCCTTCACTCTTTAGAGATAGTTAATGAGGGCACAGACCAATAATAAATCAGCCGTGGAAGCAGCTTCTAGGCTAAGCTTCAATTGGGCCTTCACAGCTCATCAAAATTAGTCACTGCTGAGAGGAAACCAAGCACAGTGTGTCCGTTTGGACGTGGAGTCTGGAGACGCCCTCCTTGTTTTCCAGGTCAGCTGTGCGCTTCTGTTTCTGCCCTGCAATACT
The DNA here is from genome assembly GCA_963574575.1 of Galagoides demidoff. Lineage (NCBI taxonomy): Eukaryota > Metazoa > Chordata > Mammalia > Primates > Galagidae > Galagoides > Galagoides demidoff. The sequence continues at coordinate 58,881 of CAUYQV010052064.1, forward strand.
GCTACATACTCTCGGGAAGCCGTCACTGATGGGGATACCACCCAGTTGAAACTTCTGAGAATTCTCAAATGGCATATGTAACTCCTGGGTAGGAAAAAAATCAAAACGAATTTCTTCTATTTTGTTTTCAGGCTGTGAACCACAGGAAGTGTGTCATGGCAAACCCAAGGATCAGGAAGTCAAACATTTGTTCATCTTGGAGTGTGGGGGTCTGCCGTCTGTACTTACCATCACCTCTTCATTGTCTATTATAACTTTCAAGTTGTCCTCTTAATGCTGCTTCTGTTTATAAGGTTAGATTTTTTTTCTTTTGGTCCTTGGAAGTAACACAACCAAAATTCTCTGATGAATATTTTCAACTTCAGAATTTTCCTAAAGCTTCCCTTGCCTCTCTTGCTAATGAGCTCCGATTTTCTTTGCTTTTCTGTGTGTCTACCAGCACGTACCACCTTGAGCTGGTGTGTAACAAACAGCTAAATATAGTCAGTTTTGGCAGTTAACTTTTGGATGACTGTCACAAGGCTCCCTGAAACTGGAATTAAACACATTTAAAAGGAACAGGCAAACTCTTGTACTGGAGAAGAGAAGATGTTTTCATGTGTTGTGAGCAGTAGTTACTACGATGCCTTCTATGTATTTACGGCCCGCTTTATTTAAGTAACAGTAATAACTTTAATCATTGTTAGCTGAAGCACTGTTAAATACTCAGCACCCCTCTCTGAAATGGGACCTCTTCCAGAAAACTCTTTATGTGAAACCAACACTGTGTAATCAGCAGTTGTGAGAAGAGGTTTGGGGAGCGGACCAGATAACAGTAGCCTCTGTTTGCTATGCACAGAAGGGTGGTGGCTGAAACATGCATTTTGTTGCTTGATTCCGTGTACAGCACCCATAACATCTGGGACTTGCTCACTGGCGTCTACAGCTTGCATGGTCCTCTGAGGAAGAAATGAGAGAAAAAGGAGGGAGGGAGTAAGGGAGAGAATGAGAATATGAATTTCTGGCTTCAGTGCATTTGCATTCTAGCTGTCTGGGGCATTCTCCCAAGTAGTGAATGCTAATTATACTGAGTGTGTCAAATTGTGTCGTGTTTTGTAAATCAAACAAATGTTCCCAGGAGGAAGGCGGAGGCCACCAAACCCACTTCATTTAGGATGCAACCTGAATGGAAAGCCAGGCCTCTCAGAGGGGCAACTGTGAGTTTATCCAATTTTTTTTTTGAGACAGAGTCTCACTTTGTTGCCCTCAGTAGAGTGCTGTGGTGTCACAGCTCACAGCAACCTCCAACTCTTGGGGTTAAGCGATTCTCTTGCCTCAGCCTCCCAAATAGCTGGGACTACAGGCACCCACCAGAACACCTGGCTATTTTTTTTTGTTGTTGCAGTTGTCATTGTTGTTTTAGCAGGCCTGGGCTGGGGTCGAACCTGCCAGCCTCAGTGTATGTGGCCAGTGCCCTACCCACTGAGCTATGGGAGCCAAGCCAGTTTATTTGATTTTGAAACATGTGCCTTGCACCTTCAACGTAAGCTTGTCAGAAGGACAGCAGGCTTTAATATAGTGCTTTTATTTAAACAGTTAATAAGCTACTGGAGATGGCTAGAGCACATTTTTAGGAATGTTGAAGATGAAGAAACTGTTTTGAGGGACAAGAGTTATAGGGCTCTTTTCAGGGAAAAGGAGAGACATAAGGTAGGGATGTGTCTCTTTCATCAAACCCCCCTGCAGATCGTCACTAAACTCTAGCCAGGAAGCTATCTATGTGTTGCTTCCAGAGGAAGCTTTGTCATTGTATGTTATGTTTGAGCACTACAGGCCATCAGTGATACTGTCTTAGCTTTTAGAAAGTAAGTTTCTCTTTCTGTGGCTGGATCCATCTTTCTAAAGCACCTCTGAGAACCTTCTCTCCGTGCTCTTCAAACCTTGGGTGCTCAGCCCTTGTTCACTAAATGATGCCTGAGCTTTGTGGTGGCAGAGCCTTCCTGGCCCAGGCTCACTGCTGCCCAGTCCCTCACTCACCAGCCAGATGGGATGCTGCTACTTACCCATGACATGGATTTGGCTCTCCCAGCCTTTGCAGGGACTTGCCATTCCCAGTTCCTGGGAGGCCCTCGGGGACTCTCTTCCCCCTAATCTGTCTCTCATCATTGGAATCCTATTCACTACAAAAGGAGCAGTTTAAGTACCATCTTTTCTGAGTAGTTCTTCCTTTTTCTTCTCTGTCTTTAATCAGAAGTAATTTTTCTACTTTCTTTACTTCATACCCTTATGTAACAGTACACGAATGCCGCTTGGTCCCTTAGCTCCTCTGTGTGCCGTACCTTTCCTGCAGGAGTGCGGCCCGTGCGGCAGGATTAGATCATCTGCCTCAGATTTGCTCAGCATTGCGTCCGGGATAGGTGGTCACAAATACTTGTGGAGTAAATAAATGACCATCAGCATCCACACTCTCCTGCTGGACTGATTGCAATAGTTGTGTCTAAGGGCTGATGATAAAAAATAACAGTGTCAAAAAATAAAGTAATTAGGAGCATATTCCTTTGTATAGGTTTTGCTTCAATGATTTTTCTCAAGCATCCACATTCTCTCAGATATGCCTGACACACAGTGGGCGCTCAGTCAACCGGGTCATCGCTGGCTGAATGCAATATTCCAGCACACGGGGATGCACATCCAGGCAGAGACTTTTTAATCAGACAGTTCTGAAGTTATGAACTGGAGAAGGATTTCTCCAGGTTTACACGGAAACCAGAAAGCTTAAAAGGCAGAATGTATTATTCCTGTTCTTGATGCACAGGGATCCACGGGCTGTTGACAGTAAAGAACGAGAGCCATTTAAATGTGACAGGCACGGATACATTTTGAGCATATATTGTATGCTGTGAGCTCCGCTTGCCTGTTTCTGTGCATTCCTTCATTTAGTATGCCAATAATTACATTTGCATCTACTATGAATAATGAAATCAAATCTTAGAAAAATTAAATAAGTTTGGCAAAGAGACATCACTAATAAGTGGCAGAACAAGGATTTGAACCAGGGTGACTAACTCCAGTGTGTATATCAGACGGCCTCTTTGGGCAAAGTTACGTCCTTCTAGAAGAGGAAATGGAATAATAGGGTGTCCCTTGGGCAGTGTGAGAATTCAGTCTAAACCTTTTGTTCTTAGTGCCTCCATTTTACAGATGAAGGAATTGGGGCCCAGAGGCTATTAAGTGACCTTACCAGAATCACAGAGCTAGTGAGATCTAGGTTTGCGCCCCAGGCATCTGGACTTCCAGTCGAGGAGGCTCCTAAGAGATGATGGTATGTTGTTACACAGATTTGGGTATGTACAAAGGAAGCCAGCTTCCCTTAAACATCCCTCCTGTGGCAGTGAAAGCCAGAGAGAGGCAGTCGAGCTGACCTTTGGATGTCAGCAGCTTTATACGGGGTCTGACTGCCTCTTCTTCCCCTCACTGCTAATCCAGCAGGACTCATCTCAATCCGGCCCTGGTGTCACTTACTTACCCTGTTATTTCTGAATCTCTGACCTAGCCAACCACCTGGTACTGAAGGTGGCCATTCATGCACCAGAGACGGAGGCATTTCCCCTCCGGTGCCTGACTTATCCCTCCTATGCCACAAGCATGGGTGAGACCTGGACTGGGGACAGCTGAGCATGTGCTTGCCTGGGTGGTGCCATTTGGAGGCAGCTCCTCCACTCAGGAGTTACAGGTGTCTCTAAAATATTGACAATGAGATATTTCTTAGGGATAGAGCATTTCCTTGGTTAAGGATGCTGAGCTTGTAGAAACAACACAACATAAATGAATAACAACAGCAGCAGCAAAACCAGGCATCTGGAATCAGAAAGCTGGAGGACCAGGTGGCCAAGGGCCAGACCTAGAGTGAGTGTTGCCACTGTCCCAGTTAAGCAGGTGATGGCCCTGTTTGTAATCAACAAGTGAGATTCTGAGCATTCAGCTTCCCAGATAGTGAGATGGGATTTGAAGTCAGAAATAACTGTCTCTTAATTCTGGGAGATCGTGGAGAGCTACGGAGTCTGTTTGGACCTCAGTTTCTTCACCTGTGAAGTGATATAAATCTTAGGGAGCTTCTGTGGAGATTAGGTGACATTGGACAATGTATCTGAAAACTGTATACTATTAATGCTATATATCACCTATTTCCCATTAATGACCAATGGACACATTTAGGAGGCTTACATCAAAATGAAAATAAACTATGAGAGAGCAAACAAATTCAGTTATCTTTATATTCATATTACCTTTACGAAATCGGTTTCATTATAAAGGGTGACTCTGGGTGAATGGGGACATAGGTAGGGGATTTCTTGGCTTGGCATACATGAGAGGCAGGAGAAAAATAAAACACCAGGAGCCAAAGCCTTATTTGAGGGAGGGTCTGAAGAGCCAGCCAGTGTGATGGCCGTAGGTTGGGGCAGAGCTGAGGAGGACGTGGTCACTGTGTGGCCCGGGGCTGGCCTTCCGCAGGTGTCTGAGTTCCTGGGGGTGGCCTTCCTCAGTTACTGGGCTTTCAGGTTGCTAATATCAAAATTACTGTGGCAACCCAGCAGCTTATAGATCTTATAGTTGTCAGGTAACAGGCCCTGGTATCCCAGCAGCAGGAACACCGGGGATGGGGGAGAAGACTGAAATGAGTTTTAACCTGTCTCTTCCAATTACATTTCACACACCTGTGACTTCTGTCTGGAGAGGTGAGACTGGGTTATATCTTACATTTTCAGTTTCAGAGAGAAGCAAAACTGAGTTATTAGGGTGAGTTTACCTTTACAGACAGGGTAACTCCCAATATCAGACAAATACAAATATCAAGTAGTGGGAATCATATGACATCTATTCTGTATTTTATACCTTTCTAGCTAGAGGATCAAATCAGAGTTAATAAAATTATAAAGCCTTAGGACTTTTTCTTTTTTTTTCTTTGAGACAGGGTCACCTAGGCTGGAGTGCTGTGGCATGATCAGAGTTCACTGCATCCTCAAAGTTCAGCCTCCTGAGTAGTTGGGACTACAGGCCTAGCCCATCACTCCTGGCTAATTTTACTTTTTGTAGAGAGGGTCTTGCTATGTTGCCCAGTCTGGTCTCAAATTCCTGGGCTTAAGTGATCCTCTTGCCTTGGCAAGTGCTAGCATGATAGCCACCATGCCTAGCCAAAATCTTAGGATTTAAAAATAAATTAAAATATTTTCTGTCCCTTATACATATTTAGACCATTTTAAAGAAAAATAGAATTCTCTTACAAAAGACAAAGGAGGTTACCTATGTCCCTGTAAAACCCACTTCAATATTTTGCTAGTCTTCCCATTGCATATTCGGCTTTAACTGGAATTAATTTTTTCCTAAATGAAGATAGAGACTAGCTTCCTGCCACACTTACTGTGGATGACACTTTGTGTCATATTCATATTTGCATTCCTATCACTCACCATTGTCCTTGGCACCAGGCAAGTATTCAATTAGTGTTGTTGAATGAATGAGAAAGTACATGTGTGAATGAATAATTCCTGATTCTAATTTACTCCATTGGCATGCCCCCTTTGGAGAATAATCCTAGTTCTTTAATGTTTCATGAAGAAGCTTCCTTCTTTTTGAACACCTGAACCTTGCAATTTGTTTTTTGCTCAATCCTCTTTAAGGTTTTCTTGCTTTTCTTTGGTTTGAAGTCCAGAATTGGGTACCAGTGAAGTCTATCAGGTAAAAATGCTAATACTCTTTCTCATTTATAGAATAGAGTAAAAAGCTTCAATTTTTAGGAGTTTGTGGCTATAACTGACTCAGGTCTAGCCAGTGGGAGGCTTTGGGCCTTGAACTGCTTGAGTTGAAAGGAATTGAAGTGGTTTTTGTTCTTTCGTTTTGGATCTTGTCAGTTCGTTTGTTTTGGTGTAACATGGTAAAGTGGTTAAGGCTAAAGTCTTTATCTCTTAGATGTACTCAAGTATTTATAAATGGAATGTTACAATGTCTAGAGTTTGCTTTAAGAAAACACCAGGAAAGAAGAGGGGTGGGAACTGAAAGTGATAGAGATGAAATAAGATACATTGATAATTACTAAATCTGGATTGTTATATTATTTTCTCTACTTTTGTAATATATTTTTTCAGAACACAAAGTTAAGAAGAATATATCTTTTTTTTTAGAAAAATATATCTAGATAAACTTAATCATGAGAGAAACCAAGATGTCGCCAGGCAAAGAGTCATGCCTAACATCACAGAGCTGGGTAATGAAGAGCCTGGACTGGGAGCCAAGTCTTCGATCACTGCAGTCTCCCCCTGCCATACTTGCCACGGATGAGGACTGGTCCATGGCTTCTTAGGAATGGGACCGCCCAGCAGAAAAGGAGTGGTGGGCAAGCAAGGGAAGCCTCATCTGTATTTACAGCCATCCCCATCCATATGCATCACAGCCTGAGCCCTGCCTCCTGTCAGATCAGCCGTCCTAGATTCTCATAGGAACAGGAGCTCTACTGCAAACTGCACATGAGAAGGATCGGGGCTGCTCACTTCTGACGAGACTCTAAGGTCACCCTCTACCTGCTGTTCATGGGAAAGCTGTCTTCCATGACACCAGCCCCTGCTGCCAGAAAGGTTGGGGCTCATCATTCTTTCTTTCTTTCTTTCTTTTTTTTTTTTTTTGAGACAGAGTCTCACTATGCCACCCTCAGTAGAGTGTTATGGCATCACAGCTCACAGCTCACATCAACCTCAAACTCCTGGGCTTAAGCTATTCTCTTGCCTCAGCCTCCCAAATAGTTGGGACTACCGGTGCCCGCCACAACGCCTGGCTGTTTTTTGTTATAGTTGTCATTGTTGTTTAGCTGGCCCAAGCTGGATTTGAACCCATTTGGTGTATGTGGCTGATGCCGTAACCACTATGCTACAGGTGCTGAGCCGAAATGCTCTTTCCAGTAAAGCTACATATTAGTTCACCTCGATGTGCTCTCTGTAGACTCCGTTCATATCACCCTCATCCCACCAATGGTGACATTGGTGTGCAAAGTCCAGTTATGATTCTAGTTGACTTCCAATCTAACTTAGTTTACTGTGCCCTGGAATTTAATAACCACAAAACTTTCCCCCTTCCAGGTACCTATCAAAAGAGAAACCAAGATTGATACAACTCTTTACAGAATTCTTAGGGACTAAAATAGAGGATGACCAGGAAACAGAACAGACAAATACATGCACTGGGAATTTCAACCCAAGAACAGTCACTAACCATATTTAAACTGTTGATCAAGAAATTGTACACTATGCAGAAGCTAAACAATGTCCCAGAAGTAATTACTAATTTAAGTCTGTAATAAAATGATAAAATGCTTTGATAGGGCTCTGGCCTGCTGCGCTCTGTGATACATCAGCACCTTGGCAGCTGGCCAAAGCCCAGAGTGGCGTCGAGATTGGAATGTCTATTTCATCAGAAGCTGGTGCTACCTCAGGAATTCACCTGTATCCAGAACATTCAGGGTTACATGGTTTTATCTATGCTTCTCTTGAAAAAGAAAGAGCAAGCAACTCTTTGTTTGAAGGGAAGGAGTAGGGGTCATCTAAGGAAGGGCAGGAATGAAGAAATGTGTGTGTATGGTGGGTGGCGGAACCACAGACGGAAATAGTTGAGGAGGTAACTCGTTCAGGTGTAACCCCAAGGCAAACACCATGACATGGTTAACAGCAAACTGTCAGAGTCGGATAGCTGGAGCCTTAAATTAGCTGATTTAATCAGGCGAGGAGGAGAACCATTTCAGGCAGAGCCTAACCAGGAAGCCACCTCCCTGTTGGGAACTGGGGGTGACCACATGTGAGATGGCTCTATAAACCTGCAAGTGCCATAAAGTTTTGGAGACACTAAAAAAGGAATTTCTAAGCTAGTGGGGGAATTAAAATAGTACTCACGTCCTTAAATAGGTTGCAAAACAGTTCTGAATTAGGGATGATGCTTCCTCTAAGTGATTTGTACTTCGTTAGACAAGATGCAGTATGTTGTCAATTCCCCTCCCCCCCCCAAATCAGAATCAATTCTCTTTGCTTGTAAGGTGCATGTCATTAGCATAAGGCGATTCTTCCCTCTCCTGCTTTTTTGATTGTACCCCCCCCAATTCCCAGGATGATTAAAAACCTTTAAAGAGGTTAATATTAACTATGGATTTCAATTTTAAACAAGTTTCTCAGTGAGAACCAGTGAGACATGAAAGCATACTTCCAAGCGAATTGTGTATTCATTTAAAGTTTAGGAAAAAAAAAATAAAAACAAACCCTGCTCCACTCCCACCCAGCACGTAACCCTAGGTCACCACCCCTAGAACATTGTGCTTTTGAGCTTTTGACTGGATTTGCTTCTGAGGTTAAGAGAAGTGTGTGGCAGATGTGGGGAGGCAGTTGGGATGGGGGTGGGGTGCAGGGATGAAGGGGCTGCCAGATGTTGAGCGGGAGGTGGAGTGTGAGGATAAAAGCCTGCCAGATGTCTGCAGCACAGAATGCTGGGCACCTGCTCCCCATGATCTTCAGAAGATGATTTATATCACATCAGTAGGGTCTCATAAAGGTCCTCCCCCTCCCCAAAACATACAGAACCCAGGGCTCCGATAGCAATTTTCTGGATGGTTTCTTGCCTTAGATGATGTCTTTTTAAAAGACTCCAATTGAGGGTCATGTGAAAGAAAATACACAATCAACCAATATACTCATTTGTAAATAAAAGAGGGTGGGGGGCCTTTATGTGTAAACCTGTTGTTCTGAATTCCAAAGACAGTCACCTTTTATTTTCTATTTATGTTATCTTTCCAGTAAGAAATGATTTGTTCTTCTGTCTCCCCACAATGGATTTAACAGATTTATTCATCAAGTTTTCTAAATTTAGACACCAAACTGATGTTTTTCTCCCACTGCTTAATTTTATTCTTAGCAGCACTTACATAAAGCCAAGCGGCGAAGGATATGGCAAAACTGCTAACTTGCTGTGACCTGGAACGCACTGATAGAATAAGATCACAATAATGAAGACTGATGTGCCAGAGAGACTTCATGCCATGTGCCCCCAGGGACTTCTGTCTTATGCTCTCGGCTTCCCCCACACTGCTTCTGGCCACGTGTTTCCTGTGGCTTCTAGGAGTCTAGGTTTTCTTTATGATGTCCGGACTAGACTCAGTTCTTAGGCAGATGAGCCACGTAAAAAAGCACGTGCATCTTACTATTTCCTTGCATTTTAGGAAACTTTAGTGTTTTCTAGGACTAGAGTGGATCATGGCAGGTAAGATTCTTCTCTCGGATCTTGTTTGAATGACTTAGAAATAATAGTATTTGGAGACGTGGAAGGTTGAGAGGGAAACAACAATTGTCCCAGTGGCCTCTGAGGCTCCAGAAGGAGTGTAAGGGTCCACAGCCAGCAGTGCTGGTCATCTCTCCTCTATCCTGCACCAGTGTCCACACATTCAGTAGTTACTGAGCCCCTAGTAGGTACCAACCACTCTGCTGAGTTCTAGGAATGCAGTGGTGAGAAAGGTTTCTTTCCTCTGGGAACTCCCAGGGTGCTGGGGAAGACGGACACTGAGCAGATAACTGCTGGCATATTTGTTTACAAAGGGTAAGTGTTGTAAAGGAAAAGAATAATTTATGCCATGAGAATATAATAGAGGGGACTGTGACAGATGTCATCAGATAACCATGGTATGGATTCTTTATGATGTGGCAAATTGCGCCCTCATTTAGCACCAGCAGATAGCCACTAGGTTAGGGGAGTCGGCATTAAGATGTGGTTGTGTGCAAGCATTCTGTCTACTACCAAGGCATTCTGCTACCAAGAAAATGAGAAAATCCTTCCAGCCTGCACTCTGGATTGCTCCAAGGTCAATCCCATAGTCAGAACTTGTCTTTATACCCAGGCCTTAGGTATAAGGGTCTGTTATGATTAAATAAATTTTTTTAAAATAAAATTTTAATGTTAGAATAGTTTAGATTTATAGAAAAGCTGTGAAGATAGTACAGAGAGTTCCCACCTCACACATCCCACACTGAGTTTCCCCCATTAACATGTTATGTTAGAATGGTACATTTGCCAAAGTTCACGAGTCAATGCTGATACATTACTATTAACTAAAGTTCATATTTTTTATTCAGATTTCCTTAGTTTTCACCTAAAGTTCTTTTTGCTCCAGAATCCCATTCCAACCATCACATTCCATTTATTCATCAGGTCTCCTCAGGCTCCTTGGCTGTGACAGTCTCAGATTTTGGAACTGATGGCTTTGGAAAGTACTGGATAGGCCCTATGTTAGGATGTTCCATTCATGGAATTCATCTGATGTTTTTCTCAAGATTAGACGGGGGTTATGGGTTTTGGGGAGGAGACCTTGAGAGGGTAAGTGCCCTTCTCATAACATATCCAGGGCACATGCTACCCACATGGCTCGTCATTGCTGGTGTTGGTTTTAATGACCGGCTGAGAGGTGTTTGCCAGGTTTCTGTACAACAATTTACTTGCCTCTCCCTGCCCCTTTCCGTGGTGTACTTTTTGGAAGTTCCCATGCATAGTCCATAGTTAAGGAGTTCGTCTTCATCTGTTTCTTTATTCAGTCATTGATTATATCAGTATGGGTTCAAGGACACTTATTTTAGACCTGGGCTAGCATCCAATATTACTTACTGCCGTTTCTCAAATTGTTCTAGTTTTCACCACTGGGAGCTCTTTGAGTTGGCTCTTATGCACACCAGGGTGTATGTGTGCATGTGTATATGTCTCTGTGTGTATGTGTGTGTTTTTACAAATTTTCCAGCACTTTTTTTCCTTTTGGTACTACAAAAAGATGGTCCAGGTTCATCTTGTATGTTTCCTGCCACAGAGCCAGAATTAGCTGTTTCTCCAAGAAACCTGGGTTTCTTTCATTGGAGCATGGTATTAGAAACCAAGATCCATCTCGATGCCCCAGGTTGGCTTTTCACACTACAAATCACCTTCGAAATCGTGATGAGACAGGCGTGTGAGGCGGGGAGAGAGTCCGCACTGCCGAGTCGGGCCGGGTGTCTGCCACAGATCTTTCTCACCTAGAGGACGGGCATGATATTACTTACCTTGCAGGGCTGTTATGAGAATTAGAAAAAGAAGGTATTTATAATGAGCCTGGAACCCAGCATCTGTTTAAAAAGTCATTTCTCTGGAGCAGGGTAGGTCCATATGGGTGTCACCACCCTAGAGTTGGCCGAACACCAAGGATAATAAATATTTAATTTTTTTAATTGCATAAGCAAAACCATATGTCCCTGTCATTATGTACTTACTTAAAAAACATTTTCATCACATTGTGTATAATAAAAGAAATAACATTTTAACATATCGTATGTAGTAATAAAATATCGGCACTTTAGGTGCTTATCTTATACTTGGCTTTTACACAGATTGTTATAATCAGCATCACATATTGAGGAGACAGAAGCACGGATCGTTTAAGTACCTTCCCGAGGGCATGCAGTGGAGGAGAGGGGAAGACAGGATTTGAACTCAGGTCTGTCTGATGCCGGAGCTTGAGACCTTCCTCATTGTTCCATTTCCCCTTTATGCAGACACCCTGGCACACAGTCACATGTGCACACATATGTGTGTGTATTCATCTCTTTATGCTGCATACACTGAATGTCTATTATGCTGAGGCACTGGATGATACTGGAAATAAAAAATAACTTGCTCACAATCTTCCCTTTTCTAAGGGATTTCAGATTTGATAGGAGACACCACACATAGGCAAATAACCGTAGTGCAGCTCTACTGGAACTATGCAGATGCTGGTGTTTAGAAAAAAGAATGTTTTCATCTGCTCGGTAATACTAGGGAGTGTTTGATGCAAGAGGTGCCATTTGAACTGGGACTTGAAGAATGGTCCAGATTTAAAAATGTAGGTTTGTAGATGTTAAAGGCCTTTCAGCCAAATGAGATGGTAACATATAACATTGTTGAGACTTATGGTAGATCAGGTCACTAACTAGCAGGTGTCTATTTTATTCTCTAAACTATTTAGGGAAGAGCATATTCCACTACCCCTAGTGACTTTGGGCTTGACCTTGTAACCTTCTTGGGGCAAAGGAAATGTGGGTCACTGTGGCATTCTAACACTTGTGGGTCCAGCCCTTAAAGTAGGCATGCTAAGCCTCTGCCAGACCTTTTGAAGCTCCTCTCCTCTTTCTTTAGAATGATTTGTCAGCCACATACCAGATGCACAGACCTGTGAATATAAAATAGTTGTTATGAATCCTTGAGATCATTTGGGTTGTTTGTTATGCAGCATAATTTCAGCAAAACTCCGATTAATACAAGGCAAAAAGTCCAAGGAATATAAGGATAGGCCCAAGTGGAAGAGAAGTTAATGGTCCAGCTCAGTTGCAGAATTTCATGCAAGCCTGCACCCGTAAACAGGGAGGAAATTTAACTTAAGCCATAAGAATAATGATAAGATCACCCAGACTTCGTTGGAATTTGGCTGCCAAAATGGCCACAATTATTTTATAGGCATTTTATAAAGGATTAATAAGAAAGCTACACGATAAGGACTTGGGATAAAAGCAAGGGATTTCCTCTACTTCTTTACCCTTTTATGGGACCCAGCATGTACCAAGTCTAGAGTAAGCATTAGGGACCTGGGCCTTCCCTTAGAGGACTTCACAATCAGTTCAATAAGCAAGGTGGATGTGAGCACAGGCAGTGCAAGACAGTGCTCATAAAGACAGGGGCAGGATTGAGAGTGAAGAAAGAGTAATTTTTTTTAGCTTAGTGACATAAAGAACATATGTCAGAAAGAAGTTAACAGTGGCAGCATGATTAAGGGTTCTCTATGCATCTTCCTTCTTCAGCTTCAAAGCCCAGTAACATAAATATATACTGCTGGTGGCTGAGAGGCCAAAGGGGTGCTTAGCCTGAGGTAGAGCCCTGGTGGGGAGAAACAAAACATTTTTGAAGCAAAGGAGATGTGGAAGAAAACAGATTGGGTGGGTAAAGGACTATGAAGGGGTAGCTTTTGGGGAGGGTCCTAGAGTATCAAACTGAAACCCACTGCTAGGTGCAATGGCTGAGGATGAATGGGTTAGAATATAAAGGGCTTTTCTTAATCTCCATGCCTTATGGGCCCAGGTTGGACCATGTCACTGCAATTTAGCACTAAAAGAACGTGTTGGCTCCTCTTGGCTCTGCTGCGGGTAGTTTATGGTGAGTCCATCTGGTTATGGATGAGGTCACCTCTGCCTCTTGCTTGCGAGTCATCTACATGTCACCACGCTAATAGAGCTTCTGTCTTTTTTTTTTTTTTGGTCTGCCTTTTATTTTTTGCCTTAGCACCATGCCCTTGGGTTATGTGTGTCCTTTATGCATTCTGTGCCATGGAATAAATTTACAACCATAACTTCCCTCTGCCTTAAAGATGGATGAGGGGATATTTGTGTCCACTGTGCATGATTCTGAGATGCTTCTAGGATTCTCTTTAGTCTCCACTGAATCAACCATACTCTTTCCGGGGTGGGCAGGGAAACATGGAGTCCTCCACTCGTTCTGACTGAACACAGCTCTGACCTAACCTACTAGTGTGACCACAGGGACCTTGCCTGCAGTTGGAAACCAGCCCCATAGGAAGCCTCGCCACTTACAGAACTACAAACACATTTCACAGACGTCTGTTTAACACTTGCTGTTTGACAGGCCCTGTGGTAGGCATAGCAGGGTCACAATATGAATAAGGCGGGTATCTCTCCTTCAGGGGGGTTTATACTTTAGTTGAGAAGATGCGTGTGGAAGCAACGTGAGGACGTGGGAGGCTGAGTGGAGGGACAAGTCTGAGCATGGCCTTGACAGGGAACCACCTGCCTCTGGGTTCCAGATGGGAACAGAGGGCACTGGAAATCCTGTCCTGGCCACATGGAGACCCAGAAGCAGGCCTGACAGAGAGCACTGGTTTCAAACTTCATGTTGCCAAGGTGTGTGTGTATGGGGGGGAGGTTATGGTCAAAGCTGAACGCCCCCCGCTTCCATTCTGGTCTGGATAAAAGGGCCCCTGGTAAAGACCACTCTTCAGTATCTTTTCTTATTAGTTTCAGTTTACTTCCCAGAGACACCATCTGGCTCCTAACACATTCCTCACCTGTGGGGTGAAGGTGGGATCATTCCAGCGGGCCTCACACCAGAACTGAGTAGGTTTGTACTTCCAGTAACAAAACTAGCAGTGACGATGGCTGGTTTCTCTTTGAATAAAAATGGAACCAGCTCTTCTTTCGTGTACCCAGACATTAGATTCCTTTCAGCTTCAGGGAGCTCTTATGAACAGCATTCTGGAGATCTGGTAGCAAAATGCCACTTGCTAACAGTTCATTCATTTTTTCTTTGGTGGATGAGTTTTGGAAGTCAGGCCTGGGAACCAGGCATCTAGGCTGGGAAAACAGACAGGGACCCAGGCAGCAGCTGTTTCCAATGTGCTTAGAGGCTACGTGTAGAGTATGGAGAGAACACATTGTATTCGGTAAGATCATCAAATATGCATGTGAGTGTGGTGAGAACAAGTGAGCAAAAACGGAGCTGCCCACACAATGGAAACCTTGCTATGCTGGCCAACCATGTGGCTGCGCGGCCTGGAGAGCCGCAGCCAGACTGTCTCCTTTGGACTTGGCCTCAGTGTCTTCTGATCACCATCCTCTACTTTTCCCACATGGTTAATGCACAACACTGATGGAATTATGAGAGCTTCTACCTTCTGGGGAGAACTCAGCCTGTCCCGAGAGCCAAGACGAATGGGCCTTCAGACATAGGCAATTAGCCGTACTACTGAAGGCGAGAGTAAATGGTATCACAACTAAAACTAGGTGAGGGGCGCGATCTCGTACACTCAGGTAGTGCTCACCGGAAACAGTGGCTCCTTTTGAAAGATAAACTTAAAATTTTTTTGAATAGATGTAGAGGTGGCAGAAAAATTGCAGAGACAGTGTAGAGAATTCTCTCTTACCTCTCAACCAGTTTCAGTTTTCCCACTGTTATCTTACATCATCCGGGTACATTTGTCAAAAGTAAGAGACCAATATTGGTGCATTATCTGAAACTTAATTCCAGACTTCCCATGGTTGTCAGCAGTTTTTCCAAAAACGTTTTGTTTTTCTGTTCCAGGATCCAGTCCAGGATACCATATCCTATGTATTTGTCATCTTTCCTGAGTCCTTCTGGTCTATGTCAGTTTCTCAGTCTGTCTTTGTTTTTCATGAGCTTGACACTTTTGAGGAGTATTAGAGAAATATTTTTAGAATTTAAAAAAAAATCTCTTTTAACATGAGGACTCATCATCCCTTGTGCAGGAGAATCTGCTTACTATCTGGAAAGACAAGAGAGCAAATCCCACTGGCCCCCATGAGAGAAGGCCTGTATGAGGAGCCTGGAACTGCTTATCAATCTGACTGTCCACCCACGGGGAGGAGGGGGCCCTGAAGACCCCAGGGGGCCCAGTCCATCGGCGGGCAGCTCCTTCAGCCAGTGGTCTAACTCTACCACACATTAGTAGCACCTGGGGAGCTTTAAAAAACACCAACTCCCAGACCCCACCCCAGACCAATTACTTCTGAATTTCTGGGGATGTGTGGTAGGCACGGATAGCATAACAAGTGATTCTAATGGGCGGCCAGCACTGGGACTGCAGAAGTAAGTGGTAATCAAGAACGTATTTGCCTGATGTCCTTTCTAGATACAGCCATGGAGAAGGCGTAGGCCCTAGCCATGCAAATTCATCCAGGATTTGGGATTTGGAATCCTGAAAAAGCCTCTTTATTATAAATTTAACTGATAGTATCATTTTATTTACTAACTTTCTTAACTAGCTTGAAAACCAAGTGCTAAGCCATAGATTTGTTTCCTTAATTATCTGGTTTTAGGCTAAAAACAAGTGAATTGTGAAACCCTGTTGCTCCCTGAATATCCTAGTTTTAGCTCCAGTGACCCAAGCTGACCACCTGGAGGTAGAATCTGTTGCTTAGTTAGAAACACTAACCTGGGATTTGGGAAACAGAACCGTTGTCTTAGGGCTTTAAACGCTCACTGGCCATTGGATGATCAAGTCACTTAATTTTTCTGGGCACTCAGGGCACTGATCACAAAAATAAAGGGTTTGAATTAGATCACCCCTGAGATCTCATCCGGCTCTAAAATTCTATGATTCCAGAAGTCAGAAGACTGCCTTTGAAATCCCAGCTGGGCACTTATTCAATGTTGGACCTTGAGTGAGTCACTGGACTTGGCCAGCTCTGCTTTCCCACCTGTGAAACGGGGCTGGGGAGGCCTTCTCCAGGCCATTGTGCTGTACGGTTCTGGCGGGACTGTCTGAAAACATGGAGGATTCTTTCCTCTCTCCATTCCTCTCTCCACCGTGTACCTTTCCCATGCCATGTAAGTACTTCGTAAGACCCTAATAAATATTTGTGGGTTGAGCACATGGCAAAATGTGAAGATAAAGCCTTATTCAACACAGCAGTGGATCTCACTGGAGGGGCTTCCATTAGATTCACCTGAGGAGCTTTAAAAACTGTGACTGTCCCAGACCAATTAAATTAGATCTGTGGGAATGGGATCCAGGTGGTGGGTTTTGTTTTGCTTGTTTTTTTTTTTTAGGTTCCCAGGTGATGCCAAGGTGCAGCTGAAGTTGAGAGGTGCTGTTCTAAGCGCCTCAGTTTCGCTTGCGCAGTAAGTTACGGAACCAGAACGTGGCTCAAATATTACAGCCTGCCCAGTCCCGGCAGGACTTGTGTTGTATTTTTGCTTCTCTCTTTATCTGCCACACATACAGCGCAGGCCTGGCACATGTTGAATTGGATGGAACTAAAAAATAAATTCCCAGATTGCCAATTCCTCCCTCATCTATTTTGCTTGAGATGTGAAAATAAGTCCAAAGCAGGTTGTCAAGAGTTCTGACTCACATTTCATATTCTCATTGAAACACTGGGTACAAACAGTTTATAATTCAAGAGGCCTGGTTTGAAAAAGAGCCCCCTTCCTCATTCCAAGCCTGATCTGCGTCTTCTTGCCTGTTGGGTTCCCTCGTCTGGCAGCTGACTGGAGCCTGGAACTGGGAGGGCCTCAGTGTGGAGACAGTGGCCTCTGTGGTATGGGGGTTGCTGCCACTAGTCCAGGGCATGTCACCACCTCAGGGGGTTTCATCCACCAACCCAAAGGCACCTGATGTGATCTCCACATTCTCTCTGGCTCCTAATGCTTTATCCATCCTCACACTTAAAACATTTAAAAAAAGATCCTGAGATGCTCTTCTTCTCATTAATACAGGTGCTTACTTAGTTCCAGATAAATACAGGAACACTCCCCCCCCTTTTGAATGTGTTGTAGCTTTATATGAAGCTAATGGAGCAAGGCAATGCTCAAACGTCAAATTAGACTGCACAGCTCTGTAATCACTCAGACTGACATGGCATAAAAGGATAATTAGTAGTTCATTACATGGAACATTGTTTGTTCAGCTAAATTGATTTCTCAGCTGCCCATGTTTTCTGTTTACTTAGTAAGCGCGCCACTGCACATTTTTATTTGAGAGCTAGGAAATCCCTTTCCCTGAAAAAAATTTTTTTTGATCAGTACAGTTTTAAAATATAATTTGCCTGAGCTGGGTGAACCTCTGAGTGACATACAGGTGTACGGTAACAATCGTGAGTGCGGATTGATGCACGGAACATGAAACCGGCTGTGGTTAGAGACCTCGCAACTCCACCAAAAGGCCGGAACATCCCGGGCGGCTTTGTACCTGGAAATGCTTTTGTGGCTGTTTGCTTTTCAACTTGAGAGTGAACTCCCCTCTCAGAAAGGGGTGGGGGTGAAAAAGAAATTGGAATAGACACCTAATCCTTTCTGTTCAAAGTGGAAATTTTCCAGCAAAGTTTTCTTCAAGCCTTCATGTTGCCCGTTAACGCCAATATAAAGAAAACAGGGGCTGTTTCAGGATTTCCTGCCACCCTGCTCACCATCAGCAGGATTTAGAAAAAAAGGCTAAGCGGTGACTTCAAAACTTTCTGAACTTGCTACCTTATAAAGATAATGTGAATTTTCTAGGTTGGGGTAGCACAGCTTTCCATAGCACACCCCTTCGGCTGTTCCCATGCCCTGTGAACTTCTCCTCTTTGGGGTTTAAGGCATTCACATAGAATTTGCTGGACAAACATCATTTGGATGTATAGGCCTGGACGACACCAGCATTTGCCTCCTACCATGTAAGTCAGCTCGACTTCGCCATTGGTTTCTTTAGCTGTGCTTGGCCAAGAGGTTAATGTGTTGCTCTAAATGATACCTGGGACTTTTGACAGTCACAAAGAGAAGAGAGAAGCCAGTTCTGCACTACGCTTATGCTGTCGGCACATGATGAAATAGAAATCCAGGTATCATGTCAAGCTGAGTGTTCTGCTACAAAGAAGTTTGTTTCCCAAAAGATTCTCAACATTAACTAGGTCTTCTTGGTCCTTAAAGGGAAGAACTTAGAAATTTGCCTTTTGAAATTAAACATTTTCTTTTTCTTTTTTTGAGATCAAGTCTCACTCCATTGCCCTGGGTAGAGTGCCGTGGCATCATAGCTCACAGCAACCTCGAACTTCTGGGTTCAAGTGATCCTCTCACCTCAGCCTCCTGAGTAGCTGGGACTACAGGTGCCCATCACAATGCCTGGCTAGTTTTTTCTATTTTTAGTGGAGATGGGTTCTCACTCTTGCTTAGGCTGGTCTCAAACTCCTGAGCTCAAAAAATCCACCAGCCTCATTCATTGCATCCTCTGTTTGTGGAGGAAGGATATTAAATGAGAAGGTGGACCAAGGTGAAGAGAGGGGGAGGCCTTTTGGAGGTTGGGCGAAGAAAAGCTCAGTGGCTCCCCCTGGTTAGTATTCTTTCAAAATCCATGCAAGCAGCTGGGGTGCACACTATTGGAAATAAAGACTGTATTAAATTCCACTACAAGTTGTGGGTTTCTTTCCTTGGCCCATTAGAACATTAGAAGGCTCATGTAACATGCACACAACATGCTGAGCAGGTGACTCTCAGTTACCAATATTAACTGGAGCAAATAGAGCCTGCATGAATGAAATCCATAACTAATCCCCAAGGCTCGCCAGGGCCTTTTGATTTAATCTCCTTCCCTAGCAACATTGTTTGGTCCTGGACTCAGAAGAAGAGAATCCTGACCTTTGAAGAGATCCTGGGGATATTATAGTTGTATTCTCAGCACACAATGACCCAGTAGAAACTTCGAGACAGAATTTCAAAGCTTTTTCTGTAAGAAGTAATTTTGGGGTCTGACCATTCTCTTTTAGGTTTTGGATATGGAAACCAGTCAGTGTAAAGAGCAGGGGTTCCCCTGTATGTAGGAGGAAACTGCTCTGGCTAAAACAATAAAAATAATTAATGAAAGTGACTGCCTTTGACTGAGGTCCTACTATGTGCCTGGCACTCTGCTGTGTGTTTTATGCTGCCATTGTGCTCCCTCCCTTCCAACTCTGAGTGCAGGCTTCCTTTATCTCCTCACGCTAGTTCCAGAGCTTCAGTTTAAGTTTAAGGAAGGTACCAACACAAGAGCACTGTCTGGCCCTGTGTGTTTGCCAGATGCTGTCCACTTGTTCTGTCAGAATATTCTGCTGATTCCCTGCCTTTTCACGGCCAGGGCTTGGCCCCTCTGCTTCCCTTTTGTCAACCCCTATCTTCTCCCTCCTGTCGCTGTTTTCTTCAAGTCTTGGCGATCAGATTGGCTATTACTGGCATTCTTGCCCCCAGTCCCACACCAACGCTGGAATAGACAGCCCAATTCCTATGGCAATGCTCACAAGGCAGGATTTATGTAGGCATTCCTTCCAAAGTGCTCATGTGGTGATTTTATTGAAGTCTGTCAGAACTGTATTATTGGACAGCGTGTTACAATTCTATGTTCACTAACTCTCCTTGGCTGCTAAAGAGACCCACATGTCTTTTAGGGCAAGCCCTGGGCTCCAGACACCTGTCTCCTCCATCACAGACTCCCTGCAGCTCTCTCATATTGGCCCAGGACACAGGGTTCGAGTTTGTTCAGATGCCTCCTCGATTCCTGGTTGGTTGCCTTCGTTGTTGTCACTTAGCTTCTGCGACACGAAAATCTACTCATTTTCCTTTTATCTCACTATTTGTTTCTTGTCCTCCTCTTGCCAGCCTCTAAGGCGGCAGTTCTCAACCTGTGGATTGCAACCCACAGGAACTGTATTAAAGGGCCGTGGCATTAGGAAGGTTGAGAACCACTGCTCTAAGGGTTGAAGAGGCCAGAGCCTAGTCTTAGGCTATTCTCTTTTCTTTCCTTTTTTTTTTTTAAAATATATATCTATTTTTACAACACAATGGGCTTATATTTAATATAGTACTTCTTATCATAGAGATGTTAATAAGTTAATATAAAGTTTATTTCTCTTTCAAATCAGATCTCTTCATTTTATTGTTAATATAAAGGATTTTGTTTCTACATTAAATCTTTTTTCTATTTCAATATTAGATATCTGAATACATCTTCCTAAATGTTTTTTACCCAGAGAGAAATGTTTCAATGTTTGGCTATGTGATATCTAAATACCATAGTAACTTGAATGATAAAACAAAAATGTAATAAAAATAAGGAGGAAAGACTCCTCAACAACTCAGGAGGCAGTGACTGTAACTTAACAGTAGAGATTTCCTTGGATTCTGGGCAAAAGCTTCCTTCTTCCTGCCTCACGTGCTTTGAAAATTCTAAAACTATGAATTACTTACGAAATTTCAACCATATTACTTCTTTGATCCCCTTTCTAACCAGCACCTATAAAGTATATTTGTGTATAACTTGTAAAGAAAACATTTTTTTCCCATTTATGTATCAATTTCTTCCCATTTTAAGGGAAACAACAAAGAATATGAAACTCTCCTATTTACTGTTTCTTGGAAACTTTCAGACACCAAAGCTCATGTTTAGTCTCAACAACACGAAGGTTTTTATGGCAAGGTTTGATTCAGGAGATCCTTCAAAGTCACATCTGTCCATTTCTCTTTCGAGCATATACCCCTAAGCAAGCACAGATGCCTGTGATGCTTAGAACTACACCCA
>CAUYQV010052068.1:0-31981 GCA_963574575.1 Galagoides demidoff
AGGGAAAGGTTGCAGCCTAGGAAATAGCTGAGTACACAGGTTATAAATTACGGTAGAAAACAAAGAAATAAACAAACCTAATGGCTAAACAGAGGTCAATAAAGTTTTTCTATAAAGGCCCAAGTAGAAACTGTTTTAAGTCGCATGAGCCACACAGTCTCTGTCACAAGTCTTTGTTGTTGTTTTTTTTTTTTTGAGACAGAGCCTCAAGCTGTCCCCCTGGGTAGAGTACTATGGCATCACAGCCCACAGCAACCTCCAACTCCTGGGCTCAAGCAAGTCTTCTGCCTCAGCCTCCCAAGTAACTGGGACCACAGGCGCCCACCACAAGGCCCAGCTATTTTTTGTTTGCAGCCATCGTTGTTTGGTGGGCCTGGGCTGGATTCAAACCCACCACCTTAGGTGTATGGGGCTGGCGCCTTAACCAGTTGAGCCACAGGCGCCGAGTCTGTCACAAGTCTTCAACTCTGCGATTATAGCATAAAAGCAGTCAGGGCAGTACAAAAGCAGGCATTTGGCTGGTGCTGGCTGTTGTCTCCAGCACCTGGGATTCCTCTATTCGACTTCCCCTCTCCCAGTAGGCTAGACTGATGTGCTTACAAGGCAATGGTCTAACAAAGGAAAATTTTAACTGCTAGGCATCCTACGTTCTATTGTCATAGTTGTACAACATAATTTCTGCCGCATTTCACTGGTCAATAGGAGTCATAAGGTCAGCCTGGTTTCAAAGGATAGGTAAATTATACCAGATTCTCTACCTTTGTATGGTTGAAATTTTCCTCAGTAAAAAGTAAGACGATTAAATAACACACACACACTTTAAAAAATACTCAAATTATGAATTATAATAGTAAAATAGACATACTTGATCCTAGCACCTGACTTAAGTTATCAGACCAATACAATACTGTAACATTTAGGTAATGTTTCTCCCTGATCCTTTCCCCCTTGGCTCCTTCCAAGTAATGACAATTATCCTTTTTTTTTATATTATTCCTTCAAGTTTCCATCATCATCGTCATCATTGTCATTATTTTACTGTGTTTCAGTGGGTATTCCTAAATGTTTCGGGTTTTCTATTTTTTAGCTTCATAAAAATATCACAGTATTTTATTTTATTTCTTTTTTTCTTTCTTTCTTTCTTTCTTTTTTTTTTTTTTTTTTTTTTTGGAGACAGAGTCTCACTTTGTCACGCTGGGTAGAGTGCTATGGCATCATAGCTCACAGCAACCTCCAACTATTGGGCTCAAGAGAATGTCTTGCCTCAGTTTTTCTGTTTTTAGTAGAGATGGCGTCTTGCTCAGGCCTGTCTTGAAATCGTGAGCACAAGCAGTCCACCCACCTGGGGCTCCAGGAGTGCTAGAATTACAGGCGTGAGGCACCACACCCGACCAGACTGTTGTATTATAAGTAGTTTTGAATCTTAAGTCTACAGGAATCTTAAGGATTTGCTTCTTCACTCAACATTGTGATTCTAAACCTCATTCACATAGCTCATTTCACTTCGCTTATGAAACACATCTTTATAAGAGTACTTAGTACATAATCATAATTAGTAAGTTAAATATTCAGGCCTCAACTCAATCAAGAACTTCTAGGGAGCAGAGACCACCACATTTCATTGGTTTTCCCATCTTCTAGCAAAAGGTAAGATATACATGGTCAGTGTTTAATATGTGTGCCTTCAATGAATAATTAAACAAATGAATAAGTGTTTGTGTGAATACAATAGTTAATGGCCAAATATGTTTCAGTAATAATAAAGGAAACTGAATCTGTTAGAAAATTATTTCTAAAATTGTAAGGCAATTTATTATAATGACTAGTAAAAGGCAGAGACTCTCTATGAGATAAAATTACACATGGACCCTTTACTCCGTTATTTCTATATTGTAACGTATGTTGTTAAAAGAAGTATCTATTCAAATAATAATCTTCTCCTTTTTAGCATTGAATTACATACAATTTAAATTCTGATTTTGATATTCACTGCCACAAAATTAAAGAAACTAAACATCAGTTCAACAAATAAACAATAACTTTAATTGAAAACTGACAGATGGTTGGCACTAAATTTAATAGATGCCTAGAAGTCAAAGCTGATGCAGGAACAAATGTTCTTCAGGAAAAGAATAATACTCAAGCTCAAGCATTTCCCTGTTCATTTAAGAAGTATTTTACCCTTGGCATAGAGGTGGCAATTTATCAGCTTACATTTTCTCTGAACTGCACTGTGGTTATTCTCAATATTCAAACACAACAGCTTTCCTGTATAAACTGAAGCATCATGCTTTATTTTTATTACTTTTAGGAGACTATGATAGCATCAAATTTAGAAAAGAAAGATGAATATGTTCCTTGATATTATTGTTGATCACAGCACTTCTTTGCAAGGAGCATGAGTCTTCCCCAGCCATGGCTAATGCCTTGTGAGATAAAGCCTTATAAAAAGTTCAGAAGGGAAATGAGAAACTACAGTTTTAATCTGGCCACTGGAAATAAGAGGTTTAAAGTCTCAGTAAAATTTGATCAACATGAACGTAAAATTTCGGCAGGTTTATTTGTTAAATATTTCCAGTCTTCTTCCCAAATGCTGTTATTCAGTGATCCCATATCATTCTGTTCTCCTTCTGCTCCTTTCAGAAAGAGAATTTCCTGCTTTCAAAGACTTGAAGAAAAAATATAGTAATAGGCTTGGGACGTTTATATCTTCCATTCAGTGATAATCTCTTTTTTTTTTTTTCCAGGTACAAACATGGACACCCAGATACGTACGAATCCCAGAAATACCAAGTAGTGAGCCTTTCACAAATGACATATTTTCTGCCTTTGGTCTTTAATTTCGTTTGGTTATCCTTTTTCATCATGTATATGGTTAGCGCATCTAGACTGGCAAAGTTAGAGAACTGTGGTACAGACTGCACTTTGATGTAGTTTCCTACCATACAGCATGACAAGAAGGGGAAAAGGCAGGTTAAATGAGGCAGGACTAAGGCTGGTGGTCACCAAATAACCACACTGAAGGTATTGTGGCTTAATGTGGAGTTTCAAAATAGGTCAGAATTATGCTTAAATATTGATAATTATGGGGAATTTTAAAGAGCTAGGCAGTGAGAGACCTGAGGCTCCTCAAGCAGCCTCATCAGTTTACATTGGCACATTGCACTCATGTGATCATATTCTATATGTGTCATTATATAAAATGTTTGCAAAACCCTGGCCTCATTTTTAATGGCCTAATCCATTAAAAATTAATCAAAGGAATTCTTTTTTTTGTTTTGACAGGGTCTCACTCTGGCTAGAGTGCGGTAATGCCAGTCTACCTCATAGCAACCTCAAACTCATGGGTTCAAGCCACCCTCCTCCCTCAGCCTCCCAAGTTACTGTGACTACAGGTGCCCACCACAATGCCCAACTAATTTTTTTTTTTTTTTGTAGAGATGGGATCTTGCTCTTGTGCAGGATGATCTCAAACTTCTGACCTCAAGTGATCCTCCCTCCTTAGCTTCCCAGAGTGCTAGGATTACAGGTGTGAGCTACCACACCCAGCCAATCAAAGTAATTCTTTCTCAATAGTTACACTTACATTCTACTGCTATTAATTGGCTAATATAATTATTTTTGAAGTAATTGTATGCCTGGCATACATAAATGTCAAAATAATAAATATTGATATTACAAAATAAAGAACCTTCATATAATCTTGAGAGAGAGATTATATTTTGTTATTCTTTCTTTCTCCTATGTGGTTAGAGATATCTTATTTGTCAGATTAATTTCTTATAAATAAAATCTTGATATATAAAAAGGAATAAGGAGTAAGTACAGTAAATACATAGTAAATATGTGAACAGTTACGATATTTTTTCTGTATATAAATTCCTTTAAAAGATAATCCACTGTTTAAGCCTCAAATTATAATAATGGTGTATGGGATGTCTAACAAATGAAGATTAAAACTTATAATAACAATAACACAAAGACCCCCGAGGAGAGAAATGGAAATGCACTTTGAAGTTCCCGCTTCTTCAAAGTCGGCTATAATAAGTGAAAGGCATCTACTATGAGCCATAGCACAGTCATGAATAACCTGACAAAGAATTATAGGTAACAAGGCAACAAAGAAGACACAACAGAATCATTTAATATTAAATTAATCCAAAGGAAGGCAGAAAAATGGGGGAAAGAGGGAAAAGAACATATGGAATGCATAGATAAAAAAACAAATATCAAGATCATAGATTTAAACTCAACCAAACCAATGATCACATTGTAAATTATCAATGCACTTCAATTGAATAAAAGGCAAATTGTCAAATTGGATTTTTTTTTTTGAAAAAGCAAGACACACATTCTGGATTGAACTGTGTTCTTCCAAAAAGATACACTTGTCTCCCTTATCTTCAGGAGTTAATGTTCCAAGAACCCAGTGGATGCCTCGAGCTGAGGATAGGACCACACCCTACATAAGCACTTATCTCACTCTGTTGCCGTAATTTCTGCAGTTTGAGGTGCAACAGCACATCTCAGATGAATTTCTGTTCCTTTCTTCCCCATGTCACAGATAGAGGATTATTGCTTATCATAGATTTTGACAATGTCAGCATACAAATTTTTTCTTTCCTTAAGTTGAGAACTTTCACCTTTCCACTCAAGAAAGCACTTAATGGCTTCTCTTTGGCATATCAAAATTGCCAGCGTCACTACTCTTGCATTTTGGGGCCATTATTGAATCAAATAATAGTTACATGAACAGAAGCAAGTACCATGATAGTCAATCTGATAGCCCAGGTGGCTACCAAATGACTAATTGAAAGGTCACAGAACAAATCCTTTTATTAAATCAAAATCCTTTCATTTGGATTCAGTCAAAAGGCCACACACAAGGATCCAGAGGCCACATGTTCCCAAACACTGCAGGGTCCCACCCCTAATGGGTGTCATAGACAGGATGGATAATTCATGTCCCAAGCCAGACAGTGGGACCGTGTGAGATTTCATCACAGCATTCAGAACAGCACTCAATTTAAAACGTGTGTATTCTTTACTTCTAGTGTTTTTCATTTTACATTTCAGAACTGTGGTTGACAGCTAGTAACAGAAAGCATAGTGCGTTAAACCTGCAGATAAGGAGAGACTACTGTATATTCAAGTCCTAATCACCAGTAACTCAAAATGGGATCTTATTTGGATTAGAACCTTTAGATGGGTAAACAGTTAAAATGAGGTCATGACAGTGGGCTCTTATTTGATAAGACTGGTGGCCTTCTTCAAAGGAGAAATTTGGATAAAACGTCAGACACACGGAGGAAAGAGGTTGTGAAGATATAGGGAGAATGTCTACAAGCTAAGGGATGCCTGAGGCTACTATCATGAAGCATGGAACAGTTTCTTCTCCAGCGCATTAAGGAACATGGAGGGAAGTGCCTGTGGCTCAAAGGAGTAGGGTGTTGGCCCCATATACCAGAGGTGATGGGTTCAAACCCAGCCCTGGCCAAAAACTGCCAAAAAAAAAAAAAAAAAGAGAGAGAGAGAGAACATGGCCCTTTGACACCTTAATTTAGGACTTCTAGCCACCAAGAATATGAGACAATAAAATTTCTGTAATTTTAACACCTGCTTCTCTAAAATGGATTTTAACAAGTAGAGAAAAAAATCACCAAAGATGTAGAAGATTTGTATAACATTATCAAAAAATGTGACCTAAATTACATTTATACAGAGTAGAATACTTCAGGCAATAAGAGCATAATATATACTCTTTTTAAGTGCCAATGGAAGATAAATCCTATTCTGAGTCATAAAAAAAAAGGCTCAATAAGTTTAGAATGACTCAAGTCATCATGGTATGTTCTCTGACCACAGTTACATTAAACTTTAAATCAATTACATAAAAATACCTGGAAAAATACCCAAATATTACAAACTAAACAACATAATTCCAAATAACCCCAACCAAATAGAATTAATCCTATAAATGCATGGTTCATTAAACACTGGGAATTAATCAACATATTTAACCATATTAACAAACATTTTAAAATTAAAATTACATAACTATCTCAACGGATGCAGGCAAGACATTTGAAAAAAATCTCACAGCAATTTCTCTAAGAGCTGTCAGCAGACTAGAGATATAAGAGAACTTTCTCAACCTGATAAAAGGCATTGTATTGGTTTCTTATGCTACTGTAAGTATAAATTTCATGGTTTAGGACAACACAAATTTTTTGTCTTAAAATTCTGGAGGTCATATGTTTAAAATAGCTCGGCAGGCCTGTGCTGCTTCTGGAGTTTCCAGGGAAGAATCAATTTTCTCACCTTCTCCAGATTTCTGTGGCTTCCTTCATTCTTTAGCTCATGATCTCTCAACATGTTTCCATCATCTCAGCATCTCCTTCTCTGACTATAACCCTTCTCTTTGGTTCTTATAAAGACCTGTGTGGTTGGATTAGGTCACTTTTGATAGTGCATTATAATCTTTCTACTCAAAACTCTTAATTTGATCACATCTGTAAAGTCCCTTTTACACGTAAGGTAACATACTCATAGGTGCCAGGAATTAAGACATGGACATCTTTAGAGGGCAGGCATGTTATTCAGACTACCGCAGGCATCTATGAAAAGCCTAAAACTGCCATTCTTTCAGTGAAATACTGGATGATTTTTCCCCTAAGATCAGGGAACAAGGTGAAGATGTCTGCTCTTATCACTTCTGTTCAAAATTGTAGCAGAGGTTCAGAAACAAAAGACATCTATTAGAAAGAGAAGAGATATGTTACACTGTCTCTGGAGTTAACATAAATGCCTCTGTAAAATAATGGAAACTACAATGTCTGTCACCATTGAGAGTACGTTCCACAGGTTTGGATGATAAACCATTAATACACAAAAATGAATTTTATTTATATATGCTAGCAACAAACAATTGAACCTTGAAATAAAAAAAAAGAACCAGAGTTGCTAAACATACAATCAGACTATAAAGGACCAAGGATCAAGTTGATGGAAGATGTGGAAGAGGAAGACATGTATATGAAAAACTACAACACTGCTGAGAGACATTAAAGAAGACATTGCTGAGTAGAGAGAGCACAGTGTCCGCAAGTTGGAAGACTCACTGCTGTTGAGATGTTAATGTTTCTCAAAACAACACATAGACTCCACACATGCAAACTAAAATTCTAATAGGTTTTTTGGCAAAAATTTATAAACTGATTCTAAAACTCATCTGGAAATTCAGAGTCTAGAATAACCAAAATAACTCTGTTAAAGAAGTACAAAGGAGCAGACTTACCCACTTGATTTCAAAGTATTATATGTATACATGTAGACATATATATTATAAATGTATTATAAAGTTACAGTAATCAAGATAATGTGTTATTTGCATTAAGATAGATAAATAGATCAAAGGACTACAATAGTGTCCATAAATAGACCCAAGCTTAAATGGTCTACAAGTGGTGTTGGAAAATTGGATATTTACACACAAAATAGTTTTATAACTTTCACCATATACATGTGCAAAAGTTAAATGAGAATAGACCATAGCTTGAACATAAAACTATATTTTGGAAGTAATCGTAGAGGAAAATCTTTGTGATCTTTGGTTAAGGAAAACTTTCATAAATATATCACCATAACATGATTCATTTAAAAAATTGATGAATTTAACTTTCTCAAAAGTAAAAATTTTGTTCTTCAAAAAACAATGTGAAAAGAATAAAAAGACAAGCACAGAATACGAGAAAATATTTGTTAATCACATGTATGAAAATCAATTTGTATCTAGAATATATATAGATATATAAATACTATTCTCAAAACTCACTAAGGAAAAAATAAACAACTCAAGTTAAAAAAAAAAAACAGACAAGGCCTTGAAAGTCATATAGTAAAAAGATATCCATTTGACAAACACATGAAAAAGTACTTAACATAATTATCCATTAAGGAAATACAAATTAAAACAATGCTAGTATACTTACAAATCACTTATTAGAATATATGAAATGAAAAAGACAGACTAATCAAAATGTTTAGTAAATGTGAGAGGCCACCAGATTTCACACCGATATTGGAAATATGAAATAATACTAGCATTTTGGAAAACAGCTTGGCAGTTTCTTAAAAAATTAAAAATATTCCTAACATATTACTAGTCATTGTACTCCAAGGTATTTACCCCAGGATAAATGAAAACACATGTACACATGGATACAAACGTGTAAATGAATGCTAATAGTAGCTTTATTTGCAATAGTCCAAACTGGAAATAGCCCAAAAGTCCAATCAATGGATAAATGCATTGTTTTATAGCCATATAATGGATTGCTACATGATAATAAAACAAGAACAAACTATGAAAACACATAAAAACATTGATGAATTCTAAAATAATTTTGGTAAGTTATAAAAAGTGATATTTTGAGGGTTCTTAGACACAAAAATGTCTCAGATGCTTGAACACATTTATTGAGTGCTTTAAAATTTAATAAACAAATGGTATATGTATATCATGGAATATTATGCAGCCTTAAAAAAGATTTGCCAGTTTTTAAAAGAACTTTTGCATCTATGTTCCTGAGTCATTTTGATATAATTTTCTTTTCTTATGATCTCTTTGTCTAGTTTTTATAAGGCAGCATTGATCTGATAAAATAAGTTGAAAAGTCTTCACACTTCCTATATATTTAAAAAAAATTTTAATAGAATTGGTATTCCTTAAATATATGATATAATTCACCAGTGATGTCACCTAAGTATGGAGTTTTCTTTGTTGGAAGGCTTTAATTACAAATGTAATTTTATCACTAGATAGGGAGGTGTTCTTGTTTTCTATGTCTTCTTAAGTGCTTTTAACTATTTTATTCTTTCAGTGAATTTATCCAGTTTAGTTAAGGTTGTCTATTTTATTTGCATTGTTTTTTGTTTTTTTTTTTTAAGACAGAGTCTCAAGCTGTCACCCTGGGTAGAATGTTGTGGTATCACAGCTCACAGCAACCTCTAACCCTTGGGCTTAAACAATTCTCTTCCTCAGCATCCCAAGTAGCTGGGACTACAGGTGCCCACCACAATGTCTGGCTATTTTTTTGTTGCAGTTGTCATTGTTGTTTTAGCTGGCTCAGGGCTAGGTTCAAGCTCTGGGGCTCAAACCAACCCACCTGGGTATATGTGGCTGGCGCCCTACCCACTGAGCTACAGGTGCTGCCCTATTTGCATTGTTTTCAGAATATTTCCCTATTATCTTTATAATATCTCTAGGATCCGTGGTGATTCTCACTCTTCTATTTTGCCATTGGCAGTTTGTGCCTCATCCTTTTTTTTTCTTGGTAAGTCTAGCTACAGATTATCTATTTTATTAAAATTTGCAAATAACCAGCCCTTAGTTTCATTATTTTCTCTATTATTTATTTTCTATTTTAACAAATTCTGCTTTAGCATGTACATTCCTCCCTTCTTACTTTGGCTTCAGTTGCTAAAACTTAGATTGCTGAGTTTTAGAACTCTCTTTTTTTAATGTAAGCATTCAGAACTACACATTTTTCCTCTCAACATTGCTTTCAAGTCCATTTATTTTGATATGTTGTATTTTTATTTTTATTCACCTCAATATATTTTCTGCTTTTCCTTTTCTGCTATCTTTTTGTCTTTAGAAGTGTGCTGTTCAACTTTCATATGTTTACAGATTTTCCAGATACGCTGTTATTAATGATTTCTACTTTAATTCCATTGAGAACAACAACAAAAAATAGATACTTTGAGATCAATCCTTTCAATCTATCAGGCTTTGTTTTACGGCCGATGGTCTGGTCTATCTTGGAGAATGCTCCTCTTGCTCTGCTTTGGTTGAGTGATGTGTTCAGTCATGTCATTTAGTTCAGGATGGATTGTAGGGCTAAGTATTTTATATACCTATCGATTTTTCTGTCCACTTGTTTTTATCAATTAAAAACAAGATATAAGTATCAAAGTATTCAAAGATAACTGTGGATTTTCCTATTTATTTTTTTACTTCTGTCACTTTTTGAATTAGGCATTTATGAAATGTTCCTCTTTTCCCTAATCTAACTTGTTCTAAAATCTATTTGTCTGGTATTGTAAAGCCTCTATGGCTTACTTAAGACTGGTTTCTTCATGTTGTATTCTTTTTTATTATTTTACCTTTCCATATCTTTACACTTAGTGAGTTCCTTGTAATAGCACATAATTGAATATTACTTTTTGATTCAATATTCTATGACTTTCAATCAAAGTATTTAAACCTTTTACACTTAATGCAGTTATCAATGTGGTTAGATTTACATCTATCATATGGTTACTTGTTTTATATTTATTTCTTCTGCTATATTCTTTCCTACATTAAATAGTCTCTTAAAATACATTTATAATTCAACGGACAAAATAATATTAAAATCTAATTTTTTATGTTTTAGAACTAATTCCTTTTTATGTGAAATATTTTTACATATCTTCTTAATTATCTTTTGAAGCAAGTTTTTTTCTTATATGTGTATTTGAACTCCTTATATAGAAGATTAATACCTATTCATCAAAATGTATCTGTGGTTTAACATCATTTTCTTTTTATCTACGCAGACTTTTATTTTATGTAGTGAAAAATTTTAATCTTTTTTTCTATCACTATAGGCCTCTGAGTTTATTTCCTTCTAGTATTTTAGTGGTTTTATTTTTAAATCTAATAGTTCAATTTGTCTGCTATGTATTTTGATGTATAATTTAAGGTAGAAATCTCAACTTTTACTAACATACTTGTATGTACAAACACAAATATAATATTTGTTAAGATGCTGTAGAGTCTATAAAAAGTAGTCTGTAAAAAGACTATCATTATTATTATTATTACTTTCTGAGACAGAGTATATCACTCTGTCCCCCTGGGGTTGAGTGCTATGGCATTATAGCTCACAGCAACCTCAAACTCCTAGGCTTAAACAATCCTCCTGCCTCAGCTTCCCAAGTAGCTGGGACTACAGGTGTCTACTGTACTGACTACTTTTTATTTTTAGGAGATATGGGGGTGTCTTGCTCTTGCTCAGTGTGGTCTCAAACTCCTGAGCTCCGGTGATCCACTGGCCTTGGGCCTCCCAGAGTACTAGGATTATAGGTGCGAGCCACCATAGCTGGCCAAAAGACTATTATTTTTAAAGATTCCAGCATAATTTGTAAATTAGTTTATATTTTGTTCTATTTTTAATTAACATTTATAATGGTGATGATGATGGCAATGAAGAAGAGCTGTTGACAATTAAGCACTTAAGTCAGAACTTGTATAATTATTATACACGCTATGCTTC
This sequence comes from Galagoides demidoff, assembly GCA_963574575.1. Classification (NCBI taxonomy): domain Eukaryota; kingdom Metazoa; phylum Chordata; class Mammalia; order Primates; family Galagidae; genus Galagoides; species Galagoides demidoff. The sequence goes on from CAUYQV010052068.1 coordinate 11,322, forward strand.
TCTTAGACATGGTAATGACATTAGAAGGCAGGAATTATTGCTGTGTACATTTTACAGATAAGGAAACCGAGACTTCAAGCTAACACAATTTCCTTTACACCATTTAGCTGATAAGTAGCAAAAGAGGAACTAAAAGCCACAAAAAACTGTATACTCAAGTAATTTGCACTATTGCCTTTCAGCCACTCTGCGCACCCACACCTAAGACTATTCTGTCCAGTGACAAGGCTGTCCGTGTCATCGAAATTAATGTTCAGAAATTCATATTTCCATATAAACTTACACATCTCCCCTCCCTTCCCAGCATGCAGCAAACAGAGGCTACAAACACACAAAGAAGGTGGTTTGTGTACAATACAAACTGTATCAATGAGTGAATCTATCTTCCCAAATGATCGGCTTTAAGTATAATCCACAGAACCGTTGTGGTGTGCAAATGACCCATACCTGTATATGTCATGTGGTATCAGGCATTTAGTCTAGCACTGGGCATAAAACAAAAACTTAATACATTTACTTCTCTATAAACATAGTATAATCAGGGAAAATAGAATTGATACTATTAAACTTGCTAGAACATCACTTAGCACGTTTACAGTGACATTTAAGCTATAAAATACTCTTCATTATATCCAGGAGAGCTTTCTGGTGATTTGGCTAAGATATATCTCCATGGAGACCCTAGTGTTGTAGATACTTTTGACAATATACATGTATTCTTTTAAATCTGAGTTAATGTAAAATATAACATTAAATGTTTGGATGCCTCAATACATTCATGAACTAAAAACTAAAAAAATTCAAGAGTTTGTTCATTCGTAATAATTATACCCCTAACAAGTGAGGACGCTTGTGAGATTGAACATTCTTCTTGGGTATCTTTGAAATTATAATGATTGTGAAGGGAAGCCTTGAGAAAATATTTGTTTTAGTTGCTAAGAGTTGTGGGCTTAAGTAGTATCTTAAGACAGGAAGGAGAATGCAAATTATTAAAGCTATAAAATCATTTTAATTTTAAATTACACATGAACTTCATAGACACCTTGTATTTTAAAAGAAAGAGAAGGGAGAGAGCAGTTGTGAAGAAAGCCCAGTCAATTATTTTGGGGTTGAGTGATGCTGGAAGGCTGTAGCACAAACTACTTGAGTCCACAGTTTTTTTGTTTTGAGGTTTGTGTGTGTGTGTGTGGCTTTTAATTCCTACTCTGGGACTTACAAGCTTAGATTTTTCTTTTGACTTGTCCAGTCTTCTGGGAAAGCCCCTATGAGGAAGGATGGCAGGGAAATAGCGTAACGACTAGAGAGACGTTACAGAATCGTTTCTCCCCTTTGGCGTGAAGGTTCACCTGTTCAGCCATTCATGCTTGTTCTGTCCTTACTTACAGAGTCCCAATTATTTGACAGGCTCTATGCCACATGCTTTCGATAGAAATGTCACTATTAAAAGCACAGCGGAGTCCCCAGACTGGCACGGGTGACTTACATAGGCTGCCAATTATAGCAGTCTGTCTGCTGCTATAACTGAGGTAGGTACACATTTCTAAGGCTGTGTAGGGTTAGGAGTAATGTGAAACAATGTGGCGTAATTTCAAAAGACCAGAGAGAAGGTCAACAGGACTCAGACTCAGGATGAAAAAAAAACAACAACAATAAAACAATAAAGAGCTGGATAGATATCCCTTGACCGATTAGCTGGAGCAGAGGGAAGGTGGTGCCATGAACTGAACACCCTGAAAAGAGAGCAGTAGGTGCCTGGTCTTTCTCTGGAAATGTCCCATGGTGAGCATTACTCCATAACCATCCGTACCTGATTCCTCCTTGGGCACAGGGCCCTGCTGCAAAAGTGTCTGCTGAGTCTGTGGTTCTTAACTCAGACAGGTCTTTAGCCCCAGCTCATTTACTACTATCTGTGTGACTTTGGCAAGTCATTTAACTTTTCAGTGCCTCAATTTCTTCGATTGTAAAGGATAATAACGGTAGCTATCTCTTGGAGTTGTGCGGTTTTTATTTGAAGAATAAAATAAGTTAAAATATTAGAACTATACCCACACGAGAGTGTACTGACTGTCATCTGTTACTATAATTGGAGTAAGAAAAAAGAACTGTTTGCTAATTCTGCTGATTTTGAGGCATGGGCCTCTGATATACTGAGGTTTCAAGAAGCTGGCAGGGCCATCTATAGGAAGCTAAGTGCTCATCTGCATTGCAGAGAACTGACCGAGAAAGGCAGGATGCAAGTCTACCTAATGAGGAAGAGAATGGATAGCATGGCTCCTTTTTAGCTCAGCAAATCCTTGCAAAAAGTCAGGGATGCTAGAGTGCCCATTCATATCGATTCTTTCTGACTGAAATTTATAGTCCCTCTGCCTGTCCTAAAGCAAAATAGGTTTTCACCAAAGTCTAGCAAAATGAATACATAAAAAGAGAATGACATCGGCAAGCACTGAAGCGTTGCTATTTTTAAACTGGAGATTGAGAGCCAATGTTGGGTTGTGAAATCAATTTAAAGTTTTAGGACAATTTTCTTTTTTAGGTTGTAGATAATAGGAGTAAATATATATTTTTTAAACTTCTAGTTTCACTTGGTTCTGTAAATAATAACACAATGGCTGACATTGATACCGTGCTCGACACTATTCTAAGAACTTCACGTGTAGTAATGTGGTTAATTGTCATAACAATCCTAAGAGATGATCCTATTGCTGGCTCAAATTCACAAATGAGGACTCCAAGGAGTTCAAAAACTTCTCGAGGACAGAGAATTGTTGAATTCTGCCAGACCTGGATGCCTGCTCTAGAAGCTGGGAACTACATGGCCATAGTACAAAGTGCGAAGGGGGGTCTCCTCCTTCTGACTGTGCCTCTGGCTCAAAATAGTTTGAAACCCACAGGATGAAAAGAAGATGTGCAGCTCCCATCGCCTCAGTGCCCTTTGGAAAGTGTATCACCTTTGCAGACCTTCAGTCATCTTGGCAATCATAGTTAGGGTCAATATCCAATCCATTTCTGAGTTTTAGCTAATGGATTTAATGCATTTAGGAATGCAAGAAGAATATAAGTTTATGGGAAGGAATAAAATGTCAAAGTCTTCAAGGGCACGCTTTCAAGGAGAGAAAAATGATAAACTGCTGGGATGCACCCACCATAAAATTTTAGTTACTACCATTCACAGAACATTGTTCCAGACAACAAACATGTACATATCCCAAGTATTATGGGGAGCAGAGACAAATAAAACAGGGCCCTTTGTTCTCAAATAGTATATGGACCAACGGGAGACAGAAGCAAACACAAAACATAACCTTGTAAGAGCATGATAAAGAGGTGAAGAAATGCAGTGAGCTCCTCAGTTGTACGGAAGCTGTCATGCACTTGGCCTAGAGGACCCAAAAGTTCACGAAGAGCCAAACCTTCGCTTGAATTATTCAGAGAAGAAAGAGGAGGAAAGAGTTTCAAGCTGAAGGAACAGGGTGTGTAATGAAGTGAAGAGGGGGCATGCTGGTGGAACTATGGGTTGTTCCAACTTATCACTCACTATCATGTTTCTCAGTCATGAAAATATCTTTAGACGTCAACATTCTGTATCTTTGTACAACCTGCTAATAACTGAAGAAATGCTGAACCTTGCCAAACTAGCTGCTTTCTCCTGCACTCTCTTCAGTCTGTATAATTGAATACTATTTCAGCTGCAAAGAAGATGTCTATAGTATTATGCCTGTTTCTAATAAATTCTGCTGAATTGGTTTACTTAAAATCTTAGCGTACTTCAAAGATCAAAGCCCATTGATTGTACTGATGGACTCACTGTCTTTCAAGGGAGGTGCTGTGGACAGCAGCTTTGAACTTGCCTCACTTCTCTCCATTAGAAGTGTTTCCACTTCTCTATGACAGAACAAGCCACGAGAATGTTTCTCCTCATTCCAGACACATGCTTTTAACAGCATATTTCAACATGTAATGTTGGATTTTGTAAAGCCAGAGTTCAACAATGTGTAGTACCCAGGGCTATTTTTTAAAACAGTTCTTGGACGAGCAGGGAGGTGGGGTGATATGTGTAATGGAAATAAATCCTTCTGGGTTCTGTAAAAGAGTTGAGTATCCCACACATCAGCTGGATGACCCTGGGAAACTTACTACAGTTCTCTGAGTCTCGGTTTCCTCATGTATAAAATGAAGGTGTTGAAATAATTGACATGTTCTGATTTGAAATGTGTAATTTGGCGGGTATCTTAGGTTCTCCTTGAGAAATAAAGGAGAAAGGTGTCTAAGCTTCAGAAAGCTCAGAGTCAGGTCACAGTTTCTCTTCTATCTTGAGGGAATCAACATGGAAGTCAGTTTCTCCTCCTCACAGGCAAAGCTGTATTCTGGAGTTAGACTGTGAAGTTCTGCCCTCTGGCTGTGCCCCTGGGATTTGGTCACATCTGGAAAACAGCACTGCTTACATTGACCAGCAGCCTAGAAGGCCCCTGTCTTTGACCTCTCCTGTGCTGCTGTATTTCCATCATGAAAAATACCCAAGTGCTTGTGCATGGAAGCTTTAATGTCACCAGCTAGTAGAGAGTCTGTGGCGGCTAAGACGTGCACAAAGGAACAGAGCCAAAAAACCCACATGATGTAAAAATTATCGAGCTTTTGGGGGACGATAAATGCGCTGCACATATGCAGACGAGCCCCCTTGAGAGAGCAGGGTCATCTTTCCTCCTCAGAGATAATCACTAGACTTATCTACTTGCTTCCTGTTCTTACGGAATGCATATTAATTCAGGAGGAAACCAGAGCTCTACTGGTTTGATTATGCATATTTTATGGTCCTTCCAGGGTAAGTTCACGGCTTTCATTGGTTGCTGGTCTAGTTGTGGTTAAGGAAATACCGAGTCCTGCTCCTGTGCTGTTGCTATAGTGATTCCTGAGAGATAAAAGCCAGGCATGAAGTATTCAGGTGAAATTTTTACCAAACTAATGTTTAAATTAAACGTAGACTTTATTTATTAAAGTATTTTAAATCCTGTCATCTGGGAAGCTGAACACTCTTTCCCGATTACTTCACCTTCTCTCCTTTGACTGCTGTTTTATGCACACAGGTGCCTTTAGTGAGGGGGGGCCCACTTGCGTCTCCTCATTCTCAGGTGAGAACTAGGGGGGCACAGGGAAGGCGGTGCTGTGATTGGATCTGCTAAAGGGAATGGGGAAAAAACTGCTTTTTGCCCAACAGTTCAGCCTTCTGTTTATAGATAAGAGCAGTCTAATTAAAAAGAGGTTACAAATGAGTATGCTCCCCTCCCTACCTGGAACAGTGGCTCAGATATATATTTTTTTAATCACAATAACTACACTTTAGAACTTTGACTTTGTTTTTTAATTTAATTTTGCAAAGAGGTGGGGCACAGTGGCTCACGCCTGTAATCCCAGCACTCTGGGAGGCCTAGGCAGGTGGATTGCTTGAGCTCAGGAGTGAGAGATCACCCTGAACAAAAGCAAGATCCCCTCTCTATTAAAAAAAAAAATAGAAAAATTACTGTCATGGTGGGCACCTGTAGTTCCAGCTATATGGGAGGCTGAGGCAAGAGGATCACTTGATCCCAAGAATCTGAGGTTTCTGTGAGCTATGATGCCATGACACTCTACCCAGGGTAACCGAGTGACGCTTTTTCTCAAATAAAAAAAAAAAGTTTTGTAAAGAGCGTCCTCATTAGCCTTTGCTTGTGTATCATGTTTATATTTCTGTCCATACATTTCAAGACAAAATGAGCTAACTTATTAGCAGTGGGTCAGAAATTTGGTGTAGTGTCACAGTTCCTCACAAGAGCAAAGATGTGAGAGTGAACCAGTTGTAGGTAAAAGGCCTGGAAGGTTGGCCTGGACAGCAGGGGGAGAACAGATCCTCCCTGAGGTACAGGGAATCTATGGTCTCCTCAGGTGCTCAGCACTGTAGATAAGGCACAGAGAGGAAGTGCCTTTGGCTTTGCAGGCCCTGTGACCCGTTGTGACTCTCCTGTTCTGCCACCATAGCACAAAAGCAGCCACAAACAATAGGTAAATGAAGAAGCCTGGATGTGTTGCAATAAAATTTTATTTACAAACAATGAAGTTTTACTCTTCTATGAGTTTCATGCATCACCAAATGTTATTCTCCTTTTGATTCCTCCTCCCCAACCAATAGTGCAAAAAGTATTTTTAGTTCGTGGGCCACTGAAACAGCAGGCTGTGGGCTGATTTGGTCAGATCTGCGGCTTGGAATGTGAAAAGGGTGGCATCTGGGTTTAGATTGTCTCTCTTTGAATCCCGGACTTTCTCTTTCTGCCTATAGTAAATTAATCCCTCCTTGTCTTGGTTTCCTCCTGTGTACAGTGAAGTTGGTAGTAGTCCCACTCCGTGAGTGGAGTTTGTTGAGGGTTACGGAAGGCATGCCTATATAAACTTATAAGAATTGTTCTTAACTCTGCGCTCACTAATGGGTATAATTATTATCCACCCAGGGCCCCAGGGCCCTGTGGAAGGTGCTTGGTCATCCTGGGATGAACTGAAGTCACAAGGTTTGGTAACTATGGAAAGACTAACGCAGCTTGGCGTGAGGCCGTGACCACCCTGTCTTTGGCAGGCTCCGCTGAGCCCCACACTCCCAGCCGCTCTCCACCGGTCCGTCTGTGACCAACGCTTCCCTGCGGACACGGCTGCCTGTGCTCCGTGGGCCGCCACCTTCTGCCACGTGAAATTGAATCATTTTTATTTGCCTTCCACTGCTATTTCCAAGTGTTGACACGGTGATTTCAGGACTGGTCTAATTATTTTCAGATCTTATGATGGCCGTATTTTATCCCTCATAAATTCAGAGAGGCAAAATTTTCCTGAACATTAGGCAGCTGTTGGGTAGCAGAAAACTGCCCTCTCGGAGTTGTCCGTGAAAACACAAAGTTTTTTATGGTGCTTGTTGTTTTCTCTCCTCATTTAACCGCTCTCATTTATTTCTGGCTCCTGTTTCTTTGTGGGAGGTTGGAAATGAGGAATTTTTTTCCTTTTTCTTTCCGAGAGGAGTACAGAGGATGGAGAATCAGAATGTTTTATTTGGAAAGAGTTCTGAAAATATCTAGAAGTTTTCCTACCGATGGTTTGCTTTCTTTTGTACGTGATTGATTTAAACTATTTCAAATCCATTTTCCTAAGAGCAGAACAAACCAAAATCTTAATTAAAAAAATTTTTTTTAAAAATACACAAGCTACAAGAAGGTGTGATGCACCAAATTATTATCTGTAACTTAGGGCAACACTGACATCCGTTTGGAGAATTTCCTGATGGAGACCTCTGAACACTTTCTTGCTACTTAAACATGGTGACAGATATTTTCTGAGATTAGTCATTTTCACAGGTTTGTGATTCCTATGAAATTTTTTTTTCAGGTATGAGATTTTTCTATTAAGTTGTATTGCAATAGTTTATTAGTTCCTAAAACACATTGTTAAAGTATTCATTGAAAGTATAAAAGCATAGGGTCTGTAGTTAGTTCTAGTCCTGGCCCCAAACTTACTCACTTAGTAACTTTAGGTAAGTTATTTAAGCGGATCTTTGCTCGGTTTCCTCTTCCATCTAGAAGTGTCCTAATTGTACCCACCTCATAGAATTATTGTGAAGAATAAAAGCTATAACAGGCATCAAACTCCTGGAGTGGTGCTTAGCACAGAGGTATAATTTAACAAATGTTATGTCTTTTCATTCCTTTAATCATAAGGTTATACGTCCCCATGATGCTCAAATCTTTGCCCCCTGTGTGACCTTGACCAAATTGCTGACCCTTCCTGAAACTCAGGCTTCTTCTTTGTAATACGTGGCTAACAATAGTACTTACCTAATGGTGTTGGTGTGATGAGAAAATGTGTTACTACATTTAAAGCATTTACATCAAGTCCTGATGCTTAGTAAATGCTGAATAACTATGAGTCATTATATTTGTAATCTGCCAAGGCCCATGTAAGTTCTGGGTGTTTGGGGGGAAAAAACCACCAGTATTATTCACAAACTGATAAATGGGACCACAAGCAAGCCAATAATTTTAATAGAGCTTGATAATTGTGATGAGAGTGGTACGGAAAGACATTGTTTAGGTGAAGGTCACAACCCATGGTCAATCTGTTCCTTTAAAAGTAGTAGGACTGATGAGCCTTCATTTTGGTTGTAGCACCACATCGTATGCTGCCTAGAAGCAGAAGGCCGGTAAGCTTCATAGCAGAGGGAGGCTGTGTGGTTCTGAGGAAGTCAGACACCGTCAAGCTGCTCTGGGTTCAGTCTTTCCCTTCACTGTTCACCCGTTAAGTTCCTCAGCATCTTAGAGGCTCCATTTCCTTCTCTGTAACTTCGTGATTACCAGGACCATTATTCAGTTTATATTTGACACGTGAAAGTTGTATGGAAGCTACAGTGGTTATTATCCAGGAGAGGTAGAAGCAAATATCACTGCCCAGTTAGCAATCGGGTTAGAAAACCAATTACTTGTTGATGTAAATAAAGCCTCATCTCCTGGCCTCTAACAACACAACTTCACCATTCTAATGCGAACTTACACAGGTGAATGAATGGCCACATGGGAAAAAAATGACCTTACATCCTTCCCAAAAATTAGCCGAAAATGGATCACAGACTTAAATGTGAAATGTAAAACTACCAAATCTAGAAGAAGACAGAGGAGAACATCTAGACGCCCTTAGATTGGGTGCTCACCAAAGGCATGACCCGTGCAATAAAGAATTCACACAGTGAGCTTTGTTAAAGTTAAAAATGTGTGCTATGCAAAAGACACTGTCAAGAGAATAAAGAGACAAACCACACGGGGAGAAAGGACTGTTACCAGGAGACGGGATACAAAGAACTCCTAGAACTCAATAGTAAGAGCACAAACAACCCAATTTAATTAAAAATTGGCCAAAGAACTCAACCGACACCTCACCAAAGAAAATATAGAGTTGTCAAATAGCATATGCCATATGGCATATAAGTAGCACATCAAATGTCATCAGAGAAATGCAAATTAAAACAACATGGCTAAAATCCACAATACTGACAGCACCAAATACTGACAAGGATGGGACATAACAGGAACTCTCATTCATTGTCTGGATCATGCAAAAGAATGCAACACTTTGGAAGATGGTTTTCTGGGTTTTTACAAAACTAGATATATTTTTATCATACAATCCAGTAATTATGTTCTGTGACATGTAGCCAAAGGGAATTAAAAACTTAGGTTCATACAAAAACTTGCACACAGATGTTTACAATAGCTTTATTCATAATTATCAAAACTTAGAAGCAGTCAAGTTACCTTTCAGTAATGGATGGATAAATAAATGGTAGTACATCTAGATGATGGAATATTATTCAGTGCTAAAAAAGAAATAAAAGATTGTGATGTGGAAAGACAGAAGGAGCCTTAAAGCATATTGCTCAGTGAATGAAGCCAACCTGGGAAGATTACATATTGTGTGATTACAACTAAACGACACTCAAGAAAAGGCGGACCTAGAGAGACAGTAAAATAATCAGTAGTTGCCAGGGGTTGGTGGCAGGGACTGAAGAACAGGTCAAGTGCAGAGGATTTTTTGCCAAATTAATCAACAAAATTATGATGCCACAATGGTGGATGCAGGTAATCATACGTTTGTTCAAACCTTAAAATGTACAACAACCAGAGTAAATTGTAACATAAACTATGGGCATAGGGAGATAATGATGTGTCAAGGTAAGTTCATAACTTGTAACAAATGTACTGCTCTAGGGTGGGGGAGGTCGATTTTGAAATTTTGATGACAGGGAAGGCTATGCGTGGGGCTCATAAGGGGTATAGAGGATACCTCTGTGCCTTCCTCTTGATTTTTCTATGAGCCTATAACTTCTCTGAAAAATATTCTGCTTTGAAAAAAACATGAAAAAATATATCATTAATACATTTATCTTGTACATAGGCATTACCTGATGATTGTTGAGAGAACAGCAGTGTTTTATTGAAAACACAAGTCCTGCTAATCTCAGCCAATAAGGATTTTGTGATTTAAACCCTCGGAGAAATTCTGGGTTAAACAGATTTATTTAATGCAGAACATTTTATACCCTTTTAAGATAATAAATTGCACTGGGAGTCTCTACGCAGGGACAAAGGAGCAGCATTTCTCAAATTTATTTGGCCATAGAACTCCCTCTTCCTCTCCCTCCTTTTCTGGTATGTATGTGTATGTGTGTGTGCTTATTCTGTGTACTAGACTAGTAGAATTCATTTTGCAAACTGATGCTTTAGCTTTTTGTACACCCATACGACACTCATCTAAGTCTGCTGCATTGCCTCATAGCAACATCACTGCTGGTGTTCTGCAGGTTGAATTATAACATCATGCCAGGCACAAACACGTTCTTCCCATCTCCTGGAACTTAAAGGAGTCCTGGAGATTCTCCTTTGAACTACCTGCCGTGTGTTCATAATAAGCCTCTGAAAAATTTTTTAAAGGAAACTTTCTCAAAGCATCAGATTAACACTTTGAAATAGAAAAAAAAAACAAAAAAAACAAGAACAAATAACAGGAAACAAGGAAAAGCGATAGTTGAAATCTGCTGTGAGTATGTATTCCCCAAACAGTCTTTTATCTAAGATCCAAAAGAATTCTGTTTTGTGCATTAATAAAAGTCTCCCCTCTGTCTGATTCAGCCTCCTGGTTTAAATTACTTTTAGGTAGTGCTTATACAAAGCTCACAGCCAGAAAGAGGGGCTGCACAGGCGAGGATAGGCTGCCTAAAAACAAATGGATACATCTGAAGAAGAATGAAGGGAAGGGCCATGGCCAAGGCCAGCTACCAGAACATTCTATCTGTGGCCATGAGTTGTAAAGTGCCTCAATAGACAATCAAGAGCCCACGTGGTGTTTTCAAATCTGGGTCTACCTGGGATTAAAGAAACGTGCTTTTGGTCAAAACTATTGTTTTTATAGCCAAACACAAGTGTGAATTCATGTGTTTATACAAAACCCCAAATGCAAATTAAGGTTTCTAAAGCACATGAAGAATTTCATGGCGAGACATACTCAATGCTAACAGGTGTGCTTACCTGGTCTGTTGTCCTGGGCTTTGAATGGGTCCTGGGCTTTGAATGGGTCACGGAACCTGAGGAACCTCTCTACACTGGGGCTTCATAACTGAAGCAGATGGCAGTCCTCTTTGAACCTGGTTCATAGCCATTCAATTCTTAAAAGGAAACAAAGGTGGATTTAATCAATTTAGCAAAGTCTGTATTTACATGACATAAAGATCTTAAAACTACTTGATAACGATTCTATTGTTCTCATCCATTCCCTCAAACTAAATTTGATTTGTTTGGCTGACACAGCTCCACGTACCTTGAAGAGAGGCATTAAAATTGTTGGGAAGATACAGCTTGGATTGCACAGTCTTGGTGAAGTGCAAAGGGGGAACTAGAGATAGCCATTCAATTTCTCAGTTACTTGATTTGTCTTCAGAACAGCGGCATTAATCATAGACATCTTGTTTTGCTTTTTACGTTATTGAGAATCTGTGATTTTTATTTTAAAAGATTTAAGACATTAATTGCAAAAGTGTACTTTTTTTTAACAGCAGGTACTTGGGTGTTCAGATTTAACTTAATTGCTTGAAAATATTTTGTGATGAAAAATGAGAAGTTTAATGTTCATATTTCTTTGTTCACCAACACTGTGTTTCTCTTCTTTCCTTCCCAGAGACCTTATCCCAACAACTGAAAGTACTTACACCCCACCTGAAGCCCAAGCCCCACTTCCGACTCTGTGCTATAGAACTTGTCTTAATATCCCCATTTTGCAGATGAGAAAACCGAGGCCAAGAAATGGTAAGAAATTCATACAGGGTTGTTCAGTGACTGGTAAGCAAACCTGGCATTTGAACTTGGGTGCTTTGTCCTTGAATCCTGTGCTCTTGGGCATTGAGCACTGGGCCTCCCAATGCCTGTAGTATAGAAGAGACTTGTTCTGAAGTCCCTTCAACTCCCTGAGCCCTTCTTTACCCATTAACCAAGCAGGATGGAAAAAAATCAGCACAAATAAAAGTGACCACAAAATGCCACAGTCTTGATTCAATTCTGTGGGAACCTGGGTCTGTACAACCATTGCCAAGATCTGCACTGAAGGCAGTTGATGTGAGAAAAAACTCAGACTCACTTATCACAGGTGAATAACTGATGGGAGCGCATGGGAGGCTTTCACTATAACCAGCAGCATCTCAAGTGCAGCCAGCAAGTGCAGCCCCAGCCCATTCTCCCATAAGTCTCTTTATTCAATCAAACATCATAAATCATGTTGACAACATAATGCATAAACCTAATTCGAGTTATTCAAAGCCAGCCGCCACAGTAATCATTAACAATCAGATAAAGGGAAACAAAGGAAGGGAAAATCATGCAGGCACACCGTGTGAGGACCACGTGTACTTCACAAACTGGGGATAACCTTGCCTAACTCACTTCATTGATTTCTACCTATGCCTGGGCAGGACTCAGGCATAGTAATCTTTGGTTGCAAGGCATTCTGTTCTCAGCCACCAGATAATAATTGTGTGGTTCTCTGGCACCTGAAGAGTGGGTGCAGGATCCTGAACTCTGGTCAATAGGACCCCCAGAATCCTAGCTCTAAGCCTGCTGGTGCCAGACCTTGTACGTAGACTATTGCTAACCTCAAGGGGTTTGAGGAACTTGGACTCTGGTCAACAGCCCTCCAGAAATGCCTGGCCTAACCTACACTAAAATCTGACTCCCACAGACTTCTAAAATATGGGCTCTGGGACGTTTTGAACTCTGGTAGCCACCTTCCCTCTGTCTTCTGTCCCCATGACTATTTTCAAAGGGGCAACATTCATTAGGATTCAAAACTACCTCCACAATTGTAAGACATTGATGGCCACACTTTATAAACAGCAATCAACATGTCTAAATGGCAAGCAAATTTTGACAAACCAATATTTTTTTAAAATTTTTATTTATTTATTTATTGACCAGGGCTGGGTTTGAACCCACCATCTCTGGCATATGGGGCTGGCACCCTACTCCTTGAGCCACAGGTGCTGCCCAATATATATATACAGATATATATATATATATATATATATATATATAAATGCTAAAGGAAGTAAGAGCAAAGATGGAGCCCTACATTGTTTCATTAAGTTATGTTATTTTTTTCTCCATCATAACATTCTCAATTAAACAAAACAAAACAAAGCAAAACAGGAAAATGCTGTGATGGTGGCTATGGTCAGGTGATAATTACCTTTAAAGTAATATCCACAGAGGACTAGTACATAGGCCAGGCTCACACGCTGAGATATAAAATAGATGCTAACTCTGTGGCCGAAGTAAATTCTACAAAGCTTCCTCTATTTGTGTTGGTCCCCAGGATTCTCATCAAGTTTTTCTTCTTAGGGTTCTTTCCTTCTCTTAACTTGAGAAATGCCCTCTGATAAACTAATGAAGTCCTGTCTGATTGGCCCTTGCTGTCTTCACAAGCTGTTCAAATCATGATTGCTTCTTGGGGAGTGCAATGTGCCAGCCTGTGCCCTGTCCACACTCCTGTTTCAAACAGTGTCTGGTTCCTGTTCTTGCTCTCAGCTTACCAGCATCCGGGGGCCCACTGAGCTTTCATAACACTCTGTACAACTTGTACAGTAAGTATCATTTCATGCTTTTGACTACAAAATTTGGTTTGTCTTATCTCCACTGGTTGAGCTTAGGAGTTTGAGGACTTTCTTTGTAACATTCACATCATATATGTAGAGCGTGAAAAGTATTTGTTGACAACATCAGATAAAGCCACCTGTCACACAATTAACTAGTGTAAAGCCCACCAGCATATTTGGTAATTTCTACTCTAGGGGAGAAAGCAGTGTTTCACCTTGATAATTATGATTTTTTTAGGGAGTACTACTTCCTAGCTGATGTTGCTAGTTGTCTCCTAATATTCATTTTCCATGAGCCATACACACACCTCCAGGTTATAATTCCCACTTCTGCTGAAGTTCTGAGATATAAGTGAAAGTTGCTCTTTGGGACTTCTAGGAAAGCTTAAAGAAAGCTGTAAACTACAAAAGGAGTTCTTTGGATTTCATTTCTTACTGGGAAGCAGGCGTGATGGCTGGAGATCCAGCAGCTATCATACACCATGAAGTAACTTTGAAGGGGCTATGAATTATCTCATTGACAGACAGAGCCTGAGTCTCTAATATTATGGACAGATGTCTTCTAAATTTCCTTCCTGCTTCTATATATCTTTTATGTGAGGAAGAAATACATTTCTGTCTTGTTTAAGGTAATGAAGCTATTTTTCTTTCTTTATTTTCTTTTTGTATTTTTTTGTTTAATGTTGTTTTCAGACAAACTCAGTTCTAACCAACACAGCAGTTCATTGAAGTGAATATCCAGTATGTGGTGCAGTCAAGACGTTATTAGGACTTCATTAATACTACCAAGACCTTTCTAAAAGAATGAAACATTGATCTTAAAGTTTCTAGTGTAAATTAGGGTGAGTCTCATAAGTGACAGAAAGGAATGGAACTCAAACTTGTCCTGACCAGTTAATTGGAAGATGTGAGGGGCAGCTTTATAGTATACCCGGTTGGGTAGGTGCAACTGCAGCTCTCAGAATTCCCTTTCCTGTATGTTTCCAAAGAGGGTTGGGGTATTTGGGAGGCAGAAGTGAAGCCTCAGACATTTTAAAGCTTCTACAAACTTGCTGCCTACTGCTGGTTGAGTGTGAGGCCCAGCCAGGCCTGGAGCTATTCCACCTTCCCCTGCATCCTCCTTCAGTGTCTTAGAATTTTGAGCCCGATGTGTGTGGAGAACTCCATGATGAGGCTTGGGTTACTATAGACGCTCACACTGTCAAGGTCAGAGGCAACAGGAAGCCACGCAGGCCTCAGTCTGTGTTTGTGGACTCCAGCTCACTTTCACGCTTTCAGTTTTTTCTGCTCTCCCCTATGTCTTCCCTTCCTGACTGCCTCATGAGCAACATCAAGCTCTATCATCAGACACAAGATAATAACTGCACAGGAACTGCTTCAACAGCTCTCACAATTCTAGAAGGTCATACCCCTGAGATAAATCCCTTCATATTCTGGATTGTCCTGGTGGTCCTGATTTTGTATTTGAATCCTGACTGATCCAGTGTACCCTTCAAAAATAGTTTGAAACTGAAGAGGAATAAGCAAATATAAGATGTGCCAATTACTGATGAAATTTCCCAAATAAAATGTAACTTGACAGAGTAGAAAAGGCATCCTTTGTGTCATTCTTGATCTTCTTCCTTGGTTAATTAATTCAAAAATACTTACTGGATGCTAAGTAAATGTAAGACATGGGCTCTGTACTAATATTTAAAATAGTGGGCAATAGATTTGGTCTTTCCAACCTGGTCTTTATTTTTCTGGGTACCAGGGATTCAGCAATGTGGAAAAAAAATACCCCTGCCTCCATGGAGTTTACATGCTACTTGGTTGAGTCAATGAATAAATATCTACACATTATACATAACACGTATATATCAAATTATAATTAAGTAAAATAGAGAAAAATCAAGAAGTAATAACTCTTAGATTGCGTGCTAGTGGCAAGGATTTAGAGACAATATATGCAAGTGGCTGACCCAGGGTAGACCTCCCTATAATTTGTAGTTAATGTCATTGTTTTTATAACAATTGTGGAAAGAAGATTAAAAAGAAGAAGGAAGATGTGATAAAATATATAGAGGAGAAAACATTAGAATTAAGTAACTGATCACTCTTGTTGAATACTGACCTTTAGAAGGTGAGGAGATTAAACTAATAAAGAAAAGGAATGGAACTCCATGTTGATGAGATAGTAAAGGAAAAACTTATTTGGTTCCTTGGTAACCAAATAAGATAAGGCAGTCTGAAATGTGTCAGGAAAAAGCAAGAATGACCATGAGGATGAACAGGAGAGCATCCATGGGATAAAACCCTGTGTACACTGCCAGATGGATGGATATCTCTGAAGAGTTCTCATGGGAGATTTAAACAAGGTAAAAGTTGATGATTTCATCACATTGTTTAGAGGTACCCAGGTCCAAGCCTGTATAACTCTGCAATCATCCGATTCTCAGGTGATGCTTCTCCTGGTTCCTCAAGCAGACCATGAAGACAATCAAGAAGGCAGCCTGGGCTGTGGTGGTGCCAGAAGTAAGGGCAGGCCATAGTGGCTAATGGGATGTCTGTGTGGAACTGGAGATGGGCACTGAGGTTCGTGTCTGCTGAGTATGCCTCCCTGAAGCCACTCACCACCCCTGTGATTGTCATCTCCACATGCGCTTCATGGTCAAACACAGTACAAGGCAATATGGGTAAAAAATCTGATTAGGCTTTAAGACTTTTATTTTTCCAATGAAGAAAACTCACTAGCATGTATCATGATGACAAGAATGTTGAAGAAATGTTTTGATAAAGCCAGATGAGATGTGATGACCTCATTTCAGATGGACATCACAATTCCACCTTCACTAATTGCATGGAGTTGCAAGTCATCAAGCATCTCTCCTGGGGGGCTGCAAGGTGACCCACACTGCAGAACTAGTGAGGCACTGCAGACAGGGTGGGAAGGCGGACCCCACAGAAGCTGAATGAAGGCAGAAGGTGCTGTGCCAGACCAAATGGGCTCCATGACCTCAGCTACAGGATGTTTTCAGCTCAGCTGGCTGCCTGAGACATCCTCAATTCTATCCACTTTCTTTACTGAATTATGTGAACACCAATTTTTTATCTTTCTAATGGGAGAAATATTGATGTTCTGGCAACATTTCCTTGCAGAACACAATCTATGAAAAGGTGAAGATGAAATTTTAAAAAGTCTTTTGATTTGAGGCATGAAAGAAGTACATTATTAACATAAATATTTAGAAAGGAAGGCCCTGAGGGATAAGTAGATGCCATTTTTTTCTTTTTTGACCCTTGACTTGAAATGTCCAAAACATTGATGTCCTATTTGGGGAGAGAAGTTATTTGAGACTGAACACATGTGGGACCTGGACATAATTTAGCATGAAGGTTTCAGCAGGAGATTCTCTGAAGCTTATGGGGAAATGAATGGATAGAAAGGTCGGGCCCCTCTCCCAAATTAAAGAGAGAAACTAAGCAGAGTGTTCTTTAGGGAATCCTTGCTTGACACTACTACCCAATGCATTTACGATACTCATGTGCTGCTCCCTTAAGGCCATAGCCAATCTTTCCAACCTTATCTTGTTCTTGGAAACTAGGACAATGATTGGCTCAAAGTAATAAAAATGGAAAAAATGGGCAGTTTTTATGGAATCCTTAGATAGTGCCAGGTAATGTGCCATGTAATATGCCAGGTGACCCTTTACCTGTATCCACCCCTGTGGTCCTTACAACACTCCTATCTGGTAGGTACTGTTATTATGTGGAATTTAGAGGTGCAGTGATGGATGGATGCACAGTGGAGCTAGGACTCAAGGCACAAGGCTCAAAAAGGGACAGCCACATATCCTTTTGCAGAAGCTGGGTATATACCAAAATATTGTACTACTTATGAAAAAAATGGTTGTGCTAGAAAAACAATATCTTTAAAACTATGTAAGAAAATACTTGTTAAAAAAAAAAAGCCAGGCATGGTGGCTCATACCTATAATCTTAGCCCTCTGGGAGGCCGAGGAGGGTGGGTTGCCTGAGCTCACAAGTTTGAGACCAGCCTAAGCTGCAGACAGACCCCATCTCTAAAAGTAGCTGGGAGTTGGGGTGGGTGCCTGTAGTCCCAGCTACTTGGGAGGCTGAGGCAAGATAATCAACTGAACCCAGGAGTTTGAGGTTGCTGTGAGCTGTGACTCCATGGTGCTCTACCCAGGGTGACAAAGTGAGACTCTGTCTCAAAAAAAAAAAAAAAGAAAGAAAAAGAATATATCCACTTGTATCAGTAGTACATAGATGATCTCTTCTCACTTAATTACTTTTGACCTAAGAAGACATTTGTAGTACAAATGTGTAAGGGAGGGTTTGACAAGTTTTTTATGGAAGAGAATATCTAGACACCAAAAGAGATGTAGATTTTTATTACTGAGTAAACATTAAATAAAGTTGCTTATTGATATGAGTAGACAAGAAATGTCTGTGCAAAAGAACAAGAACTGCATGTATAATACTTCATTTTAATGTTCAGATTGTAGTAACCTCCATGACTTGATAGAAGCACAACAAACTTACATTGTAAATTTTTAAGATCAGAAGAGATAATGTGTGTGAGACATTTTCTTCACTGAGACTTTGTCTGTATGATCATTATTACTTTTGATATTCCGCAACAGTCCTACTCTATGAAGACAAATGTTTCCGATTTCAATGTACAAATGAGAATTTTGAACATGACTAACTGCTAAAATCTACACAGAGTGAAAAGCGGAACGAGGAACGTATTTGAAACTAGGAATTCTGGGTTGAAAATTCAAGGCCAGTTGCGCTATGGTTAATTTTCTAATGGTTTGGAATAGTTTAAAGACCAAATTTGAATAAATTTCTCCAATACGAATGATGTAGAAAGATCAACTATTCCTATTTGTCTAGGACCCCAGGTCTAAAGATTCTCAAACCTCAGAAAACTAGGATGCGTGAGTCATTTTCTATAAACTTAATTGTTAACAGGATTTAAAACAAAACAAAACAACTGGTTTTAATGGACATATGTTGATATTAAGAAAATCCATGAAAAGACTGGCATGCTATTAGATGGGTTGTCACTGACAGTGAACTAATAAACGAATGAGAACATTTATCATTCGCATTAAAAGCTGGAAGAAATGACGATGACGGATGCTTCTCTTTCTACTCACTAAGAACACACAATCATTAAGTCTAGGTGCCCAGGAAAACTGTGAGTGGAAGGAATTTAGTGATCAGTGAAGTTTAAAATATGGTTCAGGGATGGGTAGAATATTTTCCCGTGATTATTTAAGGAGAATCTGATGAATCTTGAAACAAAAACACTATTTTTTTATAATTAGGTTGAACATATAAATGAAATGTCTGTAATTATATCAGTATGGAGTTGGAAGATTAAAGGTACAACTTCCTGTGAAGTATTAACAAAAGCAAACATTGAATCCAAACCTATTCTGTTCTAGATGTTGTTGTGTTTTACAGGTAATCCTCATCCTAACTCTGTAGGGAGATACGGCTGTCATCCCAGTTTATACATGGGGGAACTGAGGCAGGTCTGAGGCCAAGCTGTAGTGCCAACTCAAGGCAAATGGTTCTAGAGTCCACGTACGTAATTTCTATGCTGCCTTCCTGTCAAGGGGAAGGCAGGAAGGAGGCTGCTTCTGTTTATAACTCTCACTTTGAAACCAATTCAAATGTGGGAGAATGAAGGCTGTGGAAGGACCTTAAGGAAGCAGCGCTCTTAGGGGTGGAGGGGTGGAGTTGGGAAGAAACTCTGAATGTGCATTATTAGGGGGAATCTCAGAAGCATTATCCTCCCTCTCTCCCTGTGTTCTCATCAAACACAGGCTTCCCTTTGGTAGTTGTCTTCCAGCCTCCTTAGCTCTTGTGTTGTTAAAATACCTAAATGAGATTCAAAGAAGAGAAATGTCAAATCTATCTAGCATTACCTGCCCCCTCCACACACACAGTTTTCTTGGTTCATTCTGTACCTTCTTTCTTTTTTAAGTGGAATTTTGTTGAAGCAGACTTTTCCATAACTAAAGTATGGGAGGGGGCAATAATGACTAATTTATTATAGCAATATTCCTGTAGGAAGTTTTTTGAAATAATTTTTATATTCAAGGTAGAGGTGAGAAAGCATTCTCCGTCTTTGCGATCACTTATACTAAGAGCTACAGGTGTCAGTTTATTCCTTAGAGTAATCTTTATTCCTCAGCTTGTAGTAAACCAAATATGCTTAGATCATGCAGTTGCAAACTGCAAAAGAAATCTAGACATTCTGAGTCTCTCGTGCTCAGAATATGTTTTTTTTTTTTTTTTTTTTTTGCAGTTTTTGGCCAGGGTTGGGTTTGAACCCGCCGCCTCTGGCATATGGGGCCAGCATCCTACTCCTTTGAGCCACAGATGCTGCGCTCAGAATACTTTTTATGGGCCTTTGTTTCCACAGGGATGGATCATTTCAGACTTTTCTAATGACAATGAAAAATCTCCTTTATTCTGAAGGAAGGAGAACTAAGGATATTTGAGTACTAGGAGTAAAGAATGTTCTGTTTTAAAGGGTTCGTGTAGGATTCGTTTTTGTGGGGATAGAGCAAAAGATGAGGCTTTGCAGTGGGACAGAACAGAATTCTCAGCTGCATCATTGGTCAAGTTTCTGATCCTCCTTTTCCTTATCAATAAAATGGAGATAAAAGCCAACCAACTTAACTCATCAAATTGTCAGAACTGAGAAATCTCATATATAGTAAGAACACAAACAGTCGACATATATTTATTATGGGGGTGTTCTGTTCATGCATTTCCTAAAAGTCCTACACTTGCCTAAGGGAAACCCAATTATTATCGTTAGTAGGACAAGTTTGTCAACGTTTTCCCTGTTTCTGGATTTAAATACGTCTGCTTATTCAGACCATCAACTTGAACATGCTGTTCTATCCTTGGATAGATGCTAATGTGTTAGAAAAATATG
>CAUYQV010052070.1:0-10521 GCA_963574575.1 Galagoides demidoff
TTCTTGCCCAGTGCCAGTAACAGCAGTAGTCCTCATTTCAGGCATCTCCCTCCTTACCCACTCCCAAAAGCTCCCAGTGAAAGAAGGTCCCCAGAAAGGCTCAAACACTATGATGATCACCGGCACCGAGATCACAGTCACGGGCGAGGCGAGCGGCATCGGTCCCTGGATCGGCGGGAGAGAGGCCGCAGTCCTGACAGGAGAAGGCAAGATACCCGCTACAGATCCGACTATGAACGGGGGAGGACGCCGTCCCGCCACCGCAGCTATGAGCGCAGCAGGTAACCTGGATGTGGGGACTTCTCTAGTGAACTGCAGAGGCCCAGACACAGTCCGTTTCCACTAATGTCAAACCAGAAGGGTCGAGGAGTGTATTTTGACTCATAAAAGGAAAGAAAGCATGTCATGGACTCTGTTTTTGAGAGGAAGAGGCACCTGGCAAGTAAATAAATTGATATCAGAAAAAGCCACTTTTGAAAAACATTCTAGCATTATCTATGTAGATTCATCTCAGGGAAGCCTTTTACTCTTCTTTCTTAACAGTTAATATTTTAATGATGATCCTGTGACATGAAAGAGCTTGTATTTTTGTTTTATCATAAATTATGTTCAGTGTGATCTTCATACCAGGTTATAGCCTTTGAGTTGTTTTGGAATTATGTTCTGCATAACTGCTTAACAGGCAACACTTTCTGATTTTTAGGATAATGAAAGTTCATTGTACATTGTTGCCTTCTTGCTTCGTTTCTCTGAAAGAGGAAATGATGTGGGTTACACATGATCAAAGCTAGAATTTTCAGACTAGCTTCTAACCAGATTTTGTTGCATTGACACATATTCATACTGAGGAAAATTGTATTTAAAAAATACCATTCCATTCTAGACTGTACCACTTTTTTTTTTAGGCCGGGGCTGGGTTTGAACCCGCCACTTCTGACATATGGGGCCAGCGCCCTACTCTTTTGAGCCACAGGTGCTACCCTATACCACTTATTTTTAAGACCAAATACCTATAAATATGAGAGAAATAAGGCTTTGAGCAGGAGTTCTTAAAAGATGGGATTCTAGATAGTCTTATAGAAATACCCTAAAGTTTATATGCAAAGTTTTGTATGTGTTTTTCCATAAGAAAGCTTATGGCAGATTCTCAAAGAGTCTGTTACCTCCCAAATCTAAGAACCGTTGGTTTTTAGGGAAACATAAAAAGACACAGGTAATGACTGTACTCATGTTTCAGTGCCTTCAGTGAACTCTGTCCATGAAGACTGGAGCTCTTCAGTTGTCAGGCTAGTAACAGTGCTCCTCTTTCTTTCCCCGTAGTGTGTTTACCTTCACTGCCTTGTGGAACTTGTGTGCTAAAAGTATTTGAGCTTCCCACACCTGGCCACTTCATCTGTGGGTGGAGCTGGTCTTGCCTCCTGTTGTTACTCCACAGCTCATTTCAAAAATCAGTTCACAGAGTGGTTTCCATGTTTTTTTGATGGCTGTATTGATTTGATTCTGACTGAACGTTTTGTCAGGAAACAATGGTGGTTATTCTTTGCCCTGAAGATAGTGACTGGTGCTTGGAATGCTGAGAAGGAAAATGCTTTGTTGCCTCCGCAGGATGTGCTGGTGGAGGGGACAGGGAATGTGATTCTTGCAGGGATGACCGATTTCTGGAGGCCAAAGCTGAGTGGGAGTCAATAGACTTTTTAAAGTCATTTTTCAAAACAGCGTAAACTACTGTTTCTGGTCGATGTTGTTCTCAATTATTCTGTGATGAACTAGGTGGCAGAGGCCAGTGATAGTTTATTTTACAATTTTATCGTGAAAATCTAAATCGGAAAGAGTTTGTAAATAGTTTTCTTTAGACTTTGAAGGATTGTTAATAATCTTGTCTCTGGGAAAACATTTTGGTGCAAACAAATCTGAGTAGCATTTTTTTCTCCACCATTTTGGGATTCTGTAATTGGAGGAGTTGCCGGGGCTCAGCTGTAAATCCTAAATTCTACTGAAGCTTAAACTTTGAATGATGTGTTTGAAGAAACCCAGAAACTCAGATGTCCTGTGAACTGACAATCTCACTAGAGTCAAGTGCTACACAAATTACCTTAAATCTACTTTATGCTAAACCATACTCCTGACTATGAGGATCATCTTTCTAAAATAGTCTATATTTATATTAGAGTTGTTTTCTAATGTGCCTTGGAACTCTCTTAGTGGCACAGCCACATTGTCATTGGCCTCCCTGGGGTGTTAGGAGTATCAGTTTTTGGTATTGTACGGAAGGCTTCGACACAAACATGGGCCGTGGGAAGTCCTGTGATGACTTCTAGAAGCATGTTGGCAAAAACTGAAACTGCATAAACTCATACTGGATTGTGTTCAGTTTATGGAAATTTTATGGTTTGTCCTCTGGCTGCTTCTCTCCCGCTTCGTGGGGTAAGTGAACATG
Source organism: Galagoides demidoff (assembly GCA_963574575.1). Classification (NCBI taxonomy): domain Eukaryota; kingdom Metazoa; phylum Chordata; class Mammalia; order Primates; family Galagidae; genus Galagoides; species Galagoides demidoff. The sequence continues at coordinate 2,438 of CAUYQV010052070.1, forward strand.
TCTTTTTACGAATTCCATCTTCCTTCTTTTTCTCCTCCTTCTACATGTGGCTGAGTGACAACTGTGAGATTGCTTTAGGGTGAACTATTTTTAGAAAAGGTTTATGAAGAAATGGATGTATGTATTTGTTATCCTGAAAGATCAAAGTTACTCTCAGGGATGAGAAAATAAGCAGCTGCAGCTGCAGGGCACCAAGGTGCTGCCCAGGAGTGTGGTTAGGAAGCAGGCGGCGGGCTTCTAGCCGAGTGGTGCTACTGCACAGTAATGGCCATGGCTGTCCCGGTGACAGTAGATGTGTAGCCACTGGAGAGGTAGCATGGTGGACCCAAGGAGTATCTGGATGTTTGCAAACATGGAAGAATCTTGGAAAGAGTAACACGTAATTTTTCTTGCTTTGATAAAGTGTTCATCTTTATAGTGTTACTAAATAATGTTTTATATCCAAATTGGTCTTTTCAATTTCTACCCACTCAGAGCAATTATCATCAGAAGTGCTATTCTTAAATGCAGAATTTTATTGGCAAAATGTTAAAAATTAAAAATACTCTGTAGTTGGTGTTTTTATTTGGAAATACAGGTGATTATTCTTTTCAATAGCAATTATACTACAAATTACATATAACTTTGACAGGTGGCACTATTCCCTAATTTCTGTACTTTAATAGAGATTTATTACCTATATGTAAACTATGGCTTTAGAAATATAGCTGATGGGCTCAGCACCTGTGGCTTAAGCAGTTAAGGTGCCAGCCACATATACCAGAGCTGGTGGGTTTGAATCCAGCCTGGGCTTGCCAAACAACAGTGACATCTACAACCAAAAAATAGCCAGGCATTGTGGTGGGCACTTGTAATCCCAGCTACTTGAGAGGCTGAGGCAAGAGAGTTGCTTGAGCCCAGGAGTTGGAGGTTGCTGTGAGCTACGATGCCACTCTACCCAGGGCGACAGCTCGAGGCTCTGTCTTAAAAAAAAGAAACGAAACGAAAGAAAGAACTATAGCGGATGAAGAAAGTAGCATCCCAAGCCCTGGCTGCTTCATTTTGAACAGTTAGGATACACCCAAGGAGCGTGTGTATGCATCATTCAAAGGAGTCTCCCTTGAGAACGTGGAAATCTTTCAAGTGCAAAAAGCAATTTCTGTCTTACTACATATCTAAGCACTTATTGATCTCTATCAGTTTTTTAAGTTTTGATTTCAATGTATTGTTTTTTTTTTTTTCTGTTTTAAGTTGGGGGATATTTTTGAGGTCAGACATTTTTATGTCTTCTTGCTGAACTCAGGTTAATATGGCATTTTCACCCCATTCTGAGATTAAGTGGTTACTTCCTTTAGATTTATAGTTCTCATTCAGACACGCAGGAGTTTAGATGTTAGTTTCAGATCTTTATTATTCAATAGGTTCAAATTATTTATTATAATTTCCAGCTTTACATTGGAAGGGTTTTTAAATCCCTCATTCTGTTTTTTACATTAGATAAACCTAACTTTCCCATTTAGTTTTTTCCAGATTAAAAAAAGCATTAAAGTGACTTAGTCATGGTCTTATGCAGGTTAGTGATAGCTAAAACAACAACTCAGACCCGTGTAACGCATAAGAGTTAAGAGCTCTTTTATTATAGAACCTTGTCTTAATCTTTATTGTAAAAGCTTTGTAATTCTCATTTATTTGCTGGGTGAAGTTGAGCTGGTTTTTAGAAAGCAATAGGTCTTTTAAAGTTTCCCCTGTAGGTTAAATACCCAGGGATTGGCTGATTAGAAGGTCTCGAGAAAAGATTACAATAAAATTCCCTTTATTGCTTAGCATCACGCATGACTTCTTTCTTTAAAGAAAACTGCAGAAATTGTCCAAGTTAGATAACTCCTGAGGCAAGAAAAGCTCCTTTATCCTCTAATAAATTAAGGAGGCATAAAAATGGCCCCTAGCGAATAGTGTCTGAAAAATTCTTAGATATGGTCCATTTATTTAGAAGATGAATTCAGTGAAAAGAGATGGTGTTTTTGAGTCTTTCTGCTGAAAACAGCTCTGTGTATTAATTCCTTTAAGAGAGCGAGAACGGGAGAGACACAGGCATCGGGACAACCGAAGATCACCATCTCTGGAAAGGTCCTACAAAAAAGAGTATAAGAGATCTGGAAGGTAAGCAAGGAGTTGACACCAAAAGAAGTCATAGGATTATCTCCTTGAATTCCAATTTTGTGCTTGTGCACGGTATTAGCCAAGTCTTCATAGTAGTCTCAGAGTCCATGATGACCTGTGAAAAGATAAAGCAGCCTGTAACTTAGAAGACTTTATTTTCTAGATGTATTGATAATGCACAAAGAAGATCTTGATGAATTTCCACAAACTAGAAATTATACAGACTACTTTTTCTGATCATAAATGCTATAAAACTATGCATTAATAATTCAAATTATTTTTTAAAACCTTGACAATTCATAATTATGCTCTTAAATTTACTTGTTTCAGAAACAAACTTGCAGTCATACTTTCTTTAGAAAAAGAAAGCAATGAGATTGCTGTAACTCAAAACTTACAGAGTACACCTTGTTCTGTGTCCAAAAGTAACATTGTATGGTCTTATGTGACGATAATTTAGAGTAACACTGAGTCTGGCAGATTTGGATCAGTTGTTAGCTTCCCCTATTTTGTTACTGTTTAAAGTTTTCTAACCTTTCTAAGCCTCAGTGGTTTCATTGTAAAAACAAGGATAGTTATACGTAGTATTTACCTTGTAACTGATCTAAAGTAAGTGCCAACTAAGTGGTAACTCTATACCTAATTATTATCTGAGCACTTGGCTTTAGAAGTGGGTAGAGTATACGGAAAGAAGAAAAAGAGATTTAAAGGTAAAATAAAAAGAGATTTAAAGATAAAATGAAATTGAAATTGTAGCAACATAACAGTATTCGTAAATAAATGCAAGGCTTGGTTCTTTGAAAGATTGTCCAATTAAAAAGTGTAAAATCAAGAAAAGAAAAATGTTCATAACATTAGATTTGGGAAAGTGTATGATTGCAAGAATGAAGATGGTTTATAAATCGTAAAACAGTGTAAGAACAAATATTTTATTTAAAAAATTAGAAACTTGAATGTGGTTGGTTAGTTTCTAGGAAAACAGACTACAGATTTTGTTAAAAAGGTCTAAAACTTTAGTAGGGCAATAACCATGGAAAGAATTGAAAAAGCTGAATTTGTGCTGCCTCTAAAAAATTTTGAACTGTTATAGAACGCTAAAGCAGGTAGAAGAAAAGTGCTACCCTGCTGTGGCAGCAGGAAAACCCAAGTGACAAAACCTAACCAAGGAACTGAACTGTTCAACAGTCTGTCCAGAATATAGATAAAAATACTCCTAAGAATCGTGGCAAGTTGTTTTTAGTTTGTGTTGAAATACATGTAACCAATAGAGTTTATGCCAAGGCTGCATGGTTAGATAGATTAGTATTAACAAATTTGTAATTGCATGTCAAAAGCAATTATTAGCTTATTAGCTATTATTAGATAATAGCTTATGCTATTATCTCAGTACCTGATGAGTAAGTCTTTAAAATAAAGCCAGCAGTAAACTAGGAAAATTAGTAGACTTCCTTAATATGGTGAAGAACTATCTTATTATGAACGTGATTGAAACTATCTCAAAAAAAGCCACATTTAGCATTGAAAACTAGGGGCGTTCCCATGCAAGTTAGAAAATAGCGAGGCCCCGTTGCTTATCACTCTTACTAAATATCATCAGAACTCGATCAACGGGCTAGTTAAAAACCTGAGGCCCCAGTGTGTCGAGGTGTCATCCATACCATTAACAAGAGTTCCCTACTGTACAAGAAGAAGTAAGTTAAATGCTGTCACATGTTGCTGTGGGAGGAAAGCAGTGAGAATCCAGTCTAGGGTAGTGTGTCAGAGAAATTGAGGTTTCCCTAACACTTGAGCTGTACATGTGCGTTGGGGAAGGAGAATAGTGGGGCAGAGAGAAGATTGCACTGTGCAGAAACGCTCCGAGGGGGGTCAGGCTGGAGGCCAGAAGTGAGTTTTAAGCCTTTTGTAGTAATACACAGGAGAGATGATTGTGGCCTAGACCAGCACAATGACAGTGGTAACTGGGCAAGGTAGTCACCGTTGAGAGATGCTTATGTGCTAGAGTCAGGAGGACTTGGTAACTGTTCAGATGTGTTAGGGGCAAGGAAAGAAGAGTTGAGTGATACCTGAGATCGGTCTTTGCCGTTCAGGATGGGAGACACTGAGGAGGAGGCAAGAGGATGAGTTCCTTTAGAACTGGAGGAATTTGAGACACCAAGTGGAATCATGAAGTAGTGAATTGGATGTGCAGGTGTACTGGTCAGAAAGCGATCCTAGCTGGAGGTGCTAAATGCCATGGATTAGATGAGATGGACTGGGAGGGTGAGCAGAGGGCCTGAGGAGGAGGAGAGGAGACAGGAGAAAAGCCAGGGTATTGTTGTGTCGGTGGACATCCCTGAGGACCGATTGGAGGTGGGTGACTTTTAATGTGTAAGTGCTGGAAATTTCCTCGGTCTAGTGGTTTCTTCTTTCATGCCTGCTGGCTTGCAGAGAAGGCAGACTTGGATTCTGTGAGTTTTAATTAATGCAGTAGATGGGAAAATAAAAATTAGCAATGGAGATCTTGTAAATGATGAAAAGTTACCACAGTTTACAGCATGTTGTTAAGAAGAAATAATTTGGAGTTTGGATTTTGAATCTTGGAGTGTTTGAATCACTTACCTGAAAAAGAAGTTTTGTTCCTGTTTTGAAATGCCCCTATCAACGTGTTAAAAAGAGAAAATACTGGTTATTGTTCACCACAGACAACTCTGACCATTGGCCCCATCATGCAACACACCTGCCAAAGGGATGGGGCGAGGATGTCTTTTGGCTGTATTTCTTGATGATGATAGTGATAATGGTTAAACATTTAGTGGGATTTTTTTTAGAGCATGTTGACATGTAACTAACTTCTCCTTCCAAGTTTTATGGTATTAGACAAGTGACTAATGTTTAGGGGTGCTTTCCTCCTTTATTGGTGATACCAATATCTGCCTGACAGGGCTCTTATCAGAATTAAATGTGGGAATGTCAATAAAATACTTAACCAGAGTATCAGGCTCACAGTAAACACCCAGACAAACAAACAAGAGCCACTGGGAGGTAAGAGTTACCATTATTGGCTGATGATATTTTAATAGCCTTCCTAAATACCAGGAAAACCTAGTTAAAAATGCAATGGGAGAAAAAAGTAGATTCATTATAGAACTTATGCTAATTAAAATTAAATATCTTTAATAACTTAAAAAAATAGGATCAACTGGAAGAAAACCATAACATGTCTCTGGTGACAAGTGGTGTAATGAATGGAAGCATGCCATCTCCCTGTGGTGGATGGCCATTGTGTAAAAATACTGATTTTGTTTTTTCAAAACACTGTAATCTCTAACTTAAAAGTAACTTCAGTTGAAACACTGGTTTTAGAACTTCATCATTAGTCTTTAAGTTTTCTTTGGAACAGAAGTTTGAATAATGAAGAAAAGCCATAATCCAGGGATATTTACTGTCATAGTATTGATGTTCTGGAAATACATACTAATTAAAAACCTTGCTATGGCTATAAACAGATTAGTGAAACAAATGCTGAGCAACATTGAGGTATATCTAAATTTTATACCTAATAAATAATTATAAAATTATGTTTAATAAATAGTAAAGTTGTTTTAAATCAGAGGAGAAACTGGCAGTTGGTAAGCTCTTTGGAGAAAAAAATTAGGTTAAATTTCTGCCTTACATCCTGAAGAGCTGGAGAAAAAACATTTAATGCTAAAAGTTACTAAAGAAAATATAAAATATTTAACCTTGATCTGAGAAAGGTTTTTCCAAGCAAAGCACTAAGGTAGGAAGCATAAATTAAAAGATCTTTAGGTTTGGCTTTATTAAAATCATACATAGCAATAAGCAAATACACAGAAATAAAGGGAAAACCAAAACCTATAAGAGGTTACAGTACATGTGATAGAAGGATGATTATCTTAATAAAAACTATTTCTAGGGTGGCGCCTGTGGCCCAAAGGAGTAGGGCACCAGCCCCATATGCTGGAGGTGGTGGGTTCTAACCCAGCCCTGGCCAAAAAAAAAAAAAAAAAAAACTGTAAAAAAACAAAAAAATAAAAACTGTTTCTATAAGTAAAGTGCTATGATCCTAATTTAAAAAATTAACATAACTTTGACTGAGATATTTTATAAAAGATGTGAACATGAAATGTTTTTATTTCAGTAGTGATAAAATATTGAAAATTAAATGAGTAAAATGCTTTTTCATTGGAATGGCAAAGATTAAAAACAACCAAGTTGACATGATGTGAGGAAAGGGAAGCTCAGGCGAAGTTTTGACGGTCGTCTGAACTAGTGCTGCCTATCTGGAGAGAAGCTTTAAAAGAAAGTGTCCACTGTGGGAAGTGGTCTGACGATTGTGCAGAGAGCAAAATGTGCTCATGATGAGAAAAGCTAACCTAAATGACTATCATAAGATTTATTAAATTATGCTATATACATATAAAGAACAGTAGGCATCCATTAAAATGGTTCAGCTGTAGATGTGTGGAAATAGAGAGGAGTTCCTGATTTACTGTTGAATGACAAGAGCAGGCTATAGAGTTCTCTTAGCTGTAAAAACATGTATATATGTAGATGTATATTCATCTATATGTGTTTTTAAACATTGGTGAAATAGAGTGGTTATCTCTGAATGGTATTGTGGGTGATTTCTGCATTATTTTTGTTGATGTTTATACTTTACTATGGAATGTCCACATTTTACTTTAAAAGTCACTCTTTTTTTCTGGTAACAAAACTAATGATACATATTGTAATATTTAGAAAGTATATAAATACATGATCAGTGTGTCTAACTTCCTAATCCCTGCCCCCTGCCCAGTACCCATATAAACACATAGCCTTTCCCTGATAAAATTAGAAGTTAGTGATACAGTTAAAGAAAACGGATAATCTGTGACTTTGATCATTGCAAGCTTTCTTGGATAGTGGCAACTTTGTTAGTGGAGCCGGACACCTGGCCTAATAAAGCCGTTGTTCTCCTGTGCTGAATTCTCCAGGTCTGTATGTTCTGCCTAAATTTCTTGGGCATAAATTAAAATCTACCATATAGGTTTTCCCCTCCAGGTACAGCTATAGGCTGAGTCTTCACAGATTTTAAACCCTAGGAATTCGAAGAGACAGTTATTTTTTCATCCTTTTTTACTAGTGAATTTTTATTCATGGGAATTAGAAGGAAGTCAGAGTGTTGGTTGGCTAAGTAGTAATACCCAAGAGTGGGGCTCCAGAGAAGCAGTTAGGGGTGATATACCTGGTTCTCTTGGATGATAGTCCACAGGAGGAATTTATGGCCAAGTCTTTTTATTTTTATTTTTATTTTTTTATCCTGGTGAAGCAAGACATAGAGGACTCAAAACTGATATTCTCATTGCTGAAATTGATCACATGTGGAGATTTCCAAATATTTCCCAAGTATCTTTCTCTTCTAGGAGTTACAGTTTATCGGTTGTTCCTGAACCTGCTGGATGCACACCAGAATCACCAGGGGAGAGTATTAAAAATACAGATTCTTGGGCCCCACCCCTGGAGGTTGTGAATCAGTAAGTAGATCTGGGGTGGGGCCTGGGAATTTGTATTTTTAAACGAATAAACTTCAGGTGATTCTGATGCCACCAGACTGGTATTTGGGAATCACTCGTTTAAAAAATAAATGTGGTAGTTCGGCATGGAATTTCTATTGTAGGTGAAAAATGCACCAAACAAGTGAAATAATGCAGTTTTTACAATGGAAGAGCATTTTTAATAATTAACCTCTCTTGCCCCCTTTTGAAGTCGCTCCCCAAGTAGAGAGAAGAAGAGAGCTCGTTGGGAGGAAGAGAAAGACAGATGGAGTGACAGCCAGAGCTCCAGCAAAGAGAAGAACTACACCTCCATCAAGGAGAAGGATCCCGAGGAGACGCTACCCGACAAAAATGAGGAGGAAGAAGAAGAACTTCTCAAGCCAGTGTGGATTCGATGTACCCATTCAG